>PYHW01009276.1:778384-790839 GCA_013186435.1 Turdus rufiventris
CAAACTGAAACAGCAACTTTTCATTCTTTGTCCATATATAAGCCGCACCTGATTATAAGCCGCACTTAGGGTTCAGACCAAAATTTTACTCAAAATGGTGTGGCTTATAATCGTGAAAGTACTGTACTTAGTTTACCTGTGAGGAAACTGTTAATGTTTCTGTTATCAACAGCAACTTCAGTTTTTTCATCTCAGTAATTTCTAATTTTTCAACACTGAACAATTACAAGCAAGTACGTTTTTATTCTGATGATGACTTTAGATGACTCAAATAATGATAAAATTAGTTAAGATAATTTTTAACTCTGAGATGGCACTGAACTGGCTGTTGTAGTGCGATGAAACATATTTTACCAGGTGTAGCCAAATCGAAAATAAACCCCCTACATTATCTGGAAAAGGGTAAACTAATACAGTTTCCTCATTGTTGTTTTGAATAAGAAACTTTTGAGATGACATTTTACATGCTTCACAGAAACCCTTCTATTTTCTTGATGCTTTCAATTTACATCATTATTTTTCCACTCAGTGTGGATATAGGTCTGTCAGTCTGCAAGTTCAGTCAATTCAGTAAAAATGTTTGATCTCACAAGCCTGTGACACAAAAACAGCTGCCGCAGAACATGCCACCCTTGAGGATAGATTTTATATTATCATGTCTTGCTGAGTTGCAAGGGAAGCAGAACACTTCCTCAGCATTTGCTCAAAGTGCTGCCTTGATACAGACAACACAGATCAAGCAGAAAATACCGTCCCTTCCCCCAGTATCACAACATACTAAAGATTTTGCTGAAGATGATTTTTGTATGGATATAGAGTCCCAGTTTTTGACAGTGAATCTTGATTTTCATCAGTTAAAATGTGAACATTTTTCTGTAAGGAATTGTCTTATTTGATAGGCAAGCTATGGGAATAGAACTAACGTGTTAATTTTCTGTGAGATTCTATGTGTCTCAGAAATAGCTACATGGCCTTTGTGTCTTAAGTCCTTCTGATAGTGAAATGTTCTGAGATGAGCATCTTTACTAATTTTCCTTTCATTGCATTCACTATTAATCTATATTTGGTATTTTTCTTCTTTTATAATTTTCTCTGTGAAGTTCAATTAATTCAGCCTTTGTCTATTTAACTCAAGGGACTGTGATTCTGTCTTTTCTGACTGTCTTTTCTGAGTGGGCTCAATCTAGTTGCATCTTTGGATATAATCCACTTGGATTTTATGATCCTAAAAATAGTGGGAGAAATAGTGACAGAAGTATGTAGATGACTGATGGTTTGGCTCTTGTGCAAGAAGCCCACTAAATACTGGTAACTGCTATGTTTTCTGTGTTATGCAATAGATTAGCTACAATAATAGAGTAAGATTACCTGCAGCTAAAAATTCACTGTACCGCTTACTTTTCTTGCTGATTATAAAGTAGAAATGGAAGAAGCCCTATTGGGACCTGTATTTTTAGGGAATATAAATAATCCTGAAATTGATTCAAAAGGTAGTTTCTAGTGCCTTGTGGCGAAATTTAAATAAACCTAACATCCATGCAGGGCTGCATGATTCTTCTCAGGAGATATATAATCAAGATTTGGAACTGTTGAAACAAGAGCCTATTTTGTTGCTGTCTGGGGAATGATAGTAGGCAATTAGATTCCCAAGTAATTGCAATAATCAACATTAAAAAATGGAAAGTACAATTGAGTTTTTTGCATTTTTATTTTGTCAACTTCCAGGCTTTTTTCAATGCCTGTGACTTCTGGTACAAAATAGGCAGATGCTTATCAGATGATGACTATTTTTCTCTTGGTTTTGGTTCTTTAACTTGATTTAACCTTATTTAAGCCCTCAATTATTGTTTGGAGTTGTCTACCATTCCTTTTAATTTTCTTTTCTTAATCTCATGTCCAACTTAAATTTTGACCCTTATGAGGAAAAATCCCTGGATTGCTACCTTTCTGAAGTTATTTGCCATGTACAGTAATTTCACGACCGTAAGGCGCACCGGACTATAAGGCACACCCCCGAGAGTTGGCAAATTTTGCAACTTTGTACAGACTATAGTTGCTGGCCAAGGCCCCACCTCAACCCAGCAGCCATGGGCCCCTGGGCCTGCCTGTACCCTGCAGGAGGGGCACCACAAGCTCCCGGGCCCGCCTGTACCTGGCGGGTCCGGGGCATGCCCGCCACCGCTCCGCCTCACCTCCACGGGGCTGGGGCATTCCTGCCAGGGCACCGCGGACCCCAGGCCCCCCTGCAATCGGCAGTCGCAGCCCCACCTCCACCTGGCAGCCATGGCCCTGCTGGCTCCCCCGCTCTGGCTTGCAGCTCACACTTCCTGGTTTGCAAATTTCCGAACTTTGTCCATTATATAAGGTGCACCGGACTATAAGGCGCACTTCCAGGTTCAGGGGAAAATTTTAGTCAAAAGAGTGCTCCTTATAGTCTTGAAATTGCTGTATATACAGGTGTTTCAGGTAGTTCTGAAAGTATTTGAAGTAATTTCATTGAATCAGTGATGTCATGTTGTTTATAGTATGGGAGGATATCATCTTCAATCACCCCTTCGCAAAATTCAGACCTCCAGTTGGAAGAAGAACTTGCACAGAATTAATAAAATAACTAAATTTATTTCTTTTTTATATCCAGGTCAAAGTCTAGACTGTAGTTTTCATTGGTTGTGGAATCACTACAGTTACACTAAACCTAAAATACTGTTCATTTTTATTATAGCTGTCTTTTATAATGTAGTACCATTGTAGAAGGACTTTCACATGTGTTCCCTAATACTTGCTGAAGCTGTAATCTGGTATTTTAAATTACAAATGCAATCTCTTATGTTCACCTTCTTCTTCTCCAAAGCTCATCCTGAGTCCAGACTTTTACTTTAAACAATCCCCAGGGAGGAAGGGCCCTTCCTGTAGCATATTTTCTACAAAGACTTAATTCTGAATACAAAAGGCTTGAGTGTTGGCAAGAATTCAGTTCTTAGCTGTTATGCATAAATAGCTTGAAAACATATGCATTTTAATTTACAGTAATTTCACGGATATAAGCCGCACGGACTATAAGCTGCATCTCTGAGTGTTGGCAAACATTTCGCTCTTAGTCCTTAAATAAGCCGCACCTGAGTATAAGCAGCTCTGTCGTTCACAGCGAGGACCTGCGTGCAACAAAGTTGCCAAATAGTAACAGAATCGCGGCATGGCAGGGGGTTTACTGGCTCAGCTAAGGCTGTGCAGGCTCAGCCCGCTCGGGGCTGCCGACGGGGCCAGGACGGAGCCCCCCCCCCCGCTTCCGCGGTGGCGGGCGGGGACGGAGCCACCCCTGCTCCTGTGGCAGTGGCGGGCGGGGACGGAGCCACCCCTGCTCCCGTGGCAGCGGTGGGCGGGGACGCAGCCTGCCTGTTCCTGCCGCGGCAGGCGGGGGCAGGAGTCCCCCGCTTACCCCACAGGCCGAGGGGATGGCAGCACGGGGCCCCCTCGTCTCTCCCTTGGGCTGTGGCAGAGGGAAGGAGGGACCTCCCCCACCCCCTGTGCTGCCTGCAGGGAGCCAGCTCCACCCGTGGCACAACAGAGTAACAGTTTGTAACAATCGTGAAATGCCAGCTTTTACTGGCAGTTGCTCGACTCGGCACCTCGATTTCCACTTCAGGGGTTGGAAATGTCAGAAAATTATCCACATATTAGCCGCCCCTGAATGTAAGCCGCATTTCCAGTGTGGGAGCAAAATTTTAGTTAAAATGGTGCGGGTTATATTCGTGAAATTACTGTAATTACAAAAGGGTGCTAAAATCAGTGTTCAGTGCCTGTTTGGGTTTTGTCTTCAAGAGTTGGTGTGTCCAATTGATTTGTCTTGAAAATTACTCTTGTCTATTCAGCTCCACAATAATTATTTTAATAGTAGCAGCCTGTTATGTTGTTAGATTTTAAGCTTTCCAAATTAGGGCAATTGTCTACGGCTATGAATCGTCACTGGGGTACTCATGGATGTCTGTCTCGCTGCTATAGTTTTGAATGCATGCTAGAAAACAAGCTTTGAGAACATGTCCTGTGCGGAAGTGTCTTGCTTGTTTTGCATGTGAGCATGTAGAAGTCAAGACTGATAAAATACATACACCCTTCTAAAAGTGTCTACCATGCTGCAGTCCTACTTCGTGTTTGGAGCAGCTTCTGACATCTGGTTAACAACTGTAAAGCTCATTTAACTTTTCACTAGGAAAAAACCCAAAGAAAACCAACATCTGCTCTGGCTTTTGTTTTGTTTTGGTTTTTTTTCTGAGGTAATAAAACCTGAGCTTTACCTTAGTTGGAAAAGAAAATAGTATTTAATCTTTCTAAAAATTATATCATCTGCCTATTTCTGGAAACAGATTTAGTCAAGATCCACTGCAGCAACCTTTAATCATGTAGGTGTAAAAATGTAGATTGTCTAAAAATATGCCCCTGAAATCAATACTGCTTTACTGTAAGGAATTCATGGTGGCTATCCTGCTAACTCAGTTTCCCAGCTAAACTCATCCTTTCCTGGTAGGTAATGTAATTAATACATATAATTCAGAGCGTCCTGAATTTTCAGCAGCATAAAGAGACTCCTACAGAGCCACAAAATTATGAGTAGGCTTTATATGAGTGCTAAGTACCCACTGGGTTTTTATTTCAATAAATTCAACTCTTATAGTAGTCTGGAAGAAACATAAAGCAGCAACTTTGATGCATCATGAGTACTCGGTGTTTGTTGCACCATTAGTTTCACTAGTAAACATTTTTGGTATAAGAGGCAGCATTACTGTTATGTAGTGTTAGAAAGCAAACCGTCCTATTTATTTGCAAGGGAAAGTATACTTGCCCATGTGCTGTTTTAGAGTGCTGGAAGTCATTTTTGCACAAGCAAACAGGGAAATGAAATTAATTTGCTCGTATATGCTGTACCTCCGCAGTATGAGGTATTGTTGGGAACCAGAAGCAGTTCAGGTACAGGAGAGTCCTCTACATCGATGCTGGAATAAGAAATAAGCCACCGACAATACTCCACAGCTCCTGCACATTTTTGCAGTGTCATGCAGTAGTCCCCCTAACCTACCAGGGCTAATCTTGAGGAACTTAGGCCTTTCAACCAACCAGACTTCATTTCACTCTGATTCCCTGTAAGGCCATATCCTGTACATATGTAAAAAAAAACCCCAAACTAACAAAAAACCAAACAAAAATAAAGAAGTTTCAAACACACAAACACACAAACAAAAAGCAACAAAACAAACAAACAGAACTAATAAAAAAACCTAAACTCAACAACCAACCCCAAATCACCAGGTTAGGTTTTGGGGTTTTTTTCCTCTATCTTTTAGATATTTAATGCAAAATAGAATGGTAGCTAAGTTCCTTACCATTGCTACAATTGCTACCACTGTCCAGATTCAGGAAGTAATTAGCTATTCTCACTGTGGGTCTTGACAAGAATTTTACTGTACGTCATCCATGTGATGTGGGACTTTTTCAAACAATTTCTTTTTGCATATTTAGCAAAAGTTTCACACATACAGAGGAAACACAGTTGGCTTTAACAACTGCTTAGGCAGTTCTTTGTGTAAGAAACAAGTCTAAATGCACTAAACTGCAACAAAACAATGGTGACAGTTTTCATTGTTAGCATATTTGAAACCACATATTTGTGGTTTCTTCAGAGGTCCATATACATTTTCTCCAACCTTTGTGAGATAAAATAATGTCATGTCCTCAGCTAGTTACACCTGTAATGAAAGCTATTATGTCTTTTTTCTTTTGGCTAACTGGGTACTAACTTTCTCTACCCCATTTTCCTCATCCACCACTTTCTATCTGTGTTTCTTATTTTATAGCAATCACATCTTGATATTTTATTTGCACTTGTCATATGTGTCTTACTTGCATCTACTCTACTGCCTTTCCACATTGCCCTGTGCATGCCTCTCTACAGATTATGTCTTCAACAATACTTCACTGAAATTTGCTTTCCTATTTTCTAAAATATTAATCATGTCTAAATGCACAATGAAAAAATTATAACAACATCATCATTAACCATCAAGTTTCTAGCATCCAAAAACTTAGTATAGAAACATATCTAACAACTACAGACAGAATTCAACCCACCTAAACTCCTAAATTATATCACAATTAGCATGCTGACCAGTTCTAAGCATATTTCTGGACTCTGAACTTGAGCAGTGATCTTGCTTATGGTGATAAATTGTTGGAGTGACACTTGTGCTGAAATCTCAAAAAATGCCAGGTGTGGTTCAAAAATCAGCACTGGGAAAAGACCATGTGATTTGCATGGTGGTGTTAGCTAAGAACAAAATTAGTCTTTGAGAAGAGAGTCAAAGCAGAATGTAAGCAGAAGCCAATGCACTTCCATGTTTAGATAGAGAATAGGTTGTAGTGGAAGACAGCAAGTGAGGAAAGCTGCAGACTTATCATCATGTGAATAAAGTTGCATTAATAAATAAACCAAGAACCTTAATTCTGATGTCCACACCCTTCTAATGCTGCATATCCATCTATGTGGTACCTCATTATTTTTTTAATGAAACAACTAATTATTTTCTAAGAAACCCATACATATTTAAAACCCACTGTGATTTAGCTAATTAGTCCCTCAACATATCCCAGGGAACAAACAAATTAACCAGCAGTTTCCCCAGTTGAAACCTGCAATTTTTCTCTGTTTCTTTGATCACTGTAATTACCAAAGGGATTAATGATATTGGTGTTGTTATTTGACTGCCTTAAAACACTCACATGTGGAGTACACGGTCATTATAGTTATATGCTAGATATATAAATAATAAATTTATTGGGATCTCTCAGAAAACACTTTTTTTTTTTTTTTCCATGGGTCCAGGGAGGGAGAAGTAGTGGGCAGTCACAGAAGTGCAAATTTTCTTATCATAATTTTTTTTTGCATTCTTTCAGGTGAGAACTTGTTCCCATTTGTTTGCATGTACACTTCTGGAACCTTTTCATGGACAGGTTTCCTATCCTAAGACCAGTATAATTACCTGTACACTGTTATAATGAAACAATGCCCAAAAATGCCACTGTTGTCCCATGAACTTCTAACTAACAGCTGCAAACCAAGAGAACTTGAGTAGATGCAGTGATAAAAAATAATTTCATAAGTATATTTATGCAGCATTCTCTTGCATACAGGCCAAAGGCATCAGAAGTGTGCTTCTTCTGTAAATACTGACTAACTGGAATTCCTTTTCTTCTTCCTTTCCTTTTATTTTCATGGATGCAATTTATATGATTTTACTTTATGTCATGTTATGTGTGACACTTCCCTTTTTTCCTGCAATTTTCCTGAACCCACTACTTCAGACATCATCATTATATCAAAGTGCAATCATCTTCCCACATTGAAAAATATCAACTCAGTGTTGAAATAAGGAATGGCCAGGGCTCTGATTCCACTCAGATTAGATCTAAGGGACCCTTCCTATCAAGATTTCATTGAGCGTAATAGACAGTCTGGGAAACTGGTAGCCACAGAAGAGCTCACTATGCTGGCCCTACCTCACCATGCTGAGGGTCATAGGGGGAGGTCATTGACTATACCATGTTACAGATTTCACATGCCTCCAAATACTGGTGATATGATTCTAAATATTTGTTGAAAACTTCAAAAAAGTGCTCAGTAACCACTGGGTTAAATTGCTGACAGGCAACAGTCCAGCAAAGGTAATATGAAAAACTCAATATCTTTTGCTGTGTTAGAAATTTAGGATAGAGAGTTATTTTTCCAGTTATTTTCCCCACTGAGAAACAGCTGAGGAAAGAGTGTGATCTTCCTCATTGCTGTTGAGAGTTTCTTTCCTGTTTTGTTTGATGCCATTGTTTGCAAAGAAACAGTTCTTGAAGTTGTTTCAAGATGTTTCGGTGATGAGCAGATGTCTGTATACCCCACTTTCTGAGGTAACATTTTTAGTATTCATTATATAACTTTCTATGGATCTATGTTTTTGAGCAGGCATTTTTTCTGTACAAGAATTATATGGAAGGTCTCACCATCTGCTTGTTTCCCAGAACAAAGAGGAAGGAATAATTTACCCTACAGAGACTTTAGGAGTTGCAATGGATGCTCCCATTTCTTCCCTGCATAAGCAGAAGGTCTCTTAAAAAATTGGTAGTCTGCAGATGTGTGTATCTGTGCTTGGGTCAAATGCAATCCACATCATTTTTAGTGGAGTGTACCATCCTTATCTGCAGCCCTGGAGATGATGGGGTGTGTGGGCTGACCATTTATCTCAAAAGTAGAGATATTTACAAGCTATGTTAAGACTTAGGTGAACTCATTATAACACTTGGAACTGAAAATAGTGATAACATGACTGTGTCTGCAGTATAAGACATAGATTTGTCCTCGTTCTGGAACCTGGAGTTTCTGACATGCCATCAGAATCTCAAGGGCTATGGCCAGAGGACTGTACAATTTACCCTTTAGTTCCTGATAAATTTGTGTACAACAGAAGAAAAAATGTTTACATTTGTATACCTTTATAAGCTTGGCCAGATGGCCATGGTAGTTTTTTATTTTAAAAGGTATCTTTCAACAGTTTTATTAGGCTAAAACAATGGATTATGCATGATGGATCAAAAAAGATGCAAGGAGACAACCGGATTTCAATCTTTCATGCAACTATTGACAACTGAGAGGACCTAGATGCCACCTTTTCTTCTTATTGGCTCAAGTTTTCTCCCACTGTTGGCCAGATGACACATTCCAGAGCTGCTCATTTTTCTGAAACTGATTTTTTTTCAGGCCATAATACTTCTATGCTTACTTTAGTGTTCTAAATCCATTTTTTAAAGAATTTGTGCATACTTAATGAAAAAAAAAATATTTACAGAATGTTTATTTATAAAAACATTAACCTTTATGGATATTGCATGCATACAGCTCATTTTAAAATTAGGTCAGCTATTTAAATGTCAAACTGTCTGAATCTTAAATTTTGACTTAAATTACTGGATCCATACTAGTCTTCTACTTGTGCTGAACTTGTGCATGAACTATTTCTATTGTGTAGAAATAGTCAATTTGCCTTTTTGTGCCAGACATAAGCAAAAGTTCTAATGAGATAAATAAAAGCATGATTTGAATATGTTTCTATTTTTGTACAAACACCTATTCTGCATCATTCAGAAATGAAAATGCGGTTCTTGTTATTGGGTTCTGGTTTTTGATTTTATTCCCTAACAGCCATTAAAAAGGAGGAAAATTACGTTAATAAATATAGTAAATATTATGCAATACAAGCTTCCATTATGTATGGACTGCTTTCTGAAAAAAATATAGTAGCTCCCAATGATGTAAAAATATCTCATATTGATAGATAATTTCCCCTTGACATTTGAAACACCCCCAGTACATTGTTCATGAAGTAAATTCTTCAGCTATGTTTTGGAGTTCAAACCACTTCAACTTCTCTTCAAGTACCATGAAAATAGTCTTTCAATTTTCCACAGAAGTCTGTTGTACAATTCAGCCATGAAGTACCCTAGGAGAGGCTGAGTGAAAAATAACCCTGTTCTAATAGACTGTGTATCAACAAGTACCTGAAGAGAAACAGTTTAAACAAGGGCTCAATTTTTTAGATCCTTCTGTATTATCAATTTGGTAATAGAATTATTTGTCCTTTTCCCTTTCACAGTATAAAGGTAAAGGAAATAAGTATATTATTTTGACATCTTATTATGGTAGCTGAAGATTTGTAAATAATTACACATTATTCCTTTCTACTTCTCACTCTAGCTTGGATATTTACGATAAGCAGCTAATTTGGATAATCTTAATCACTCTCTTGAGAATTCACTTACTGTACAAGGACTTTGAAACAAGACAATGAAAAGTATAGGCCTTAAAAAGAAAGGCTGTCATTTTCCTCTTCCCTAGGTGCCTCTGCTATGTCTGCTTTATTCTTCCTTGCACTAAAATCACTGCAGAATAAGGAATGTGGAAAGTCATTGGTACAATTCTGGACAGAGTTAGAACTTCAGTCCCCTGGGAGTTAAAGTTTCTCACCCTGTTATTTACCATGTAGTTCTGAGAGTGTACTGAGCATCCCAATCCCAATACTTCCAAATGTCCAAGCATGTACCCTGCTGTTTTAGTTACAGTAATTTCACGACTATAAGGCGCACCCTTTTGACTAAAATTTTCCCTCGAACCCAGAAGTGCGCCTTATAGTCCGGTGTGCCTTATCTGAGCTACATAGTGGCAAAAATTGCCAACCCGGAAGTGCGAGCCGCGAGGGGGAGTGGCCCCGCAGGGCTGTGTCTGACTGGGAGGAGGGAGAGGGGGCCTGCAGGGCTGTGGCTGGCTGGGAGGAAGAGTGGCCCTGCAGGGCTTTGCCGGGCTGCGAGGGAGGAGTGGCCCCGCGGGCCCATGGCTGGCTGGGAGGAGGGAGGGGGTTCTTCGGGGCTGTGGCTGGCTCGTAGGAGGAATGGCCCTGCGGGGCTTTGCCGGGCTGTGAGGGAGGAGTGGCCCCGCGGGCCTGTGGCTGACTGGGAGCAGGGAGGGGGTTCTTCGGGGCTGTGGCTGGCTGGGAGGAAGAGCGGCCCCGCGGGGCTTTGCCGGGCTGCGAGGGGGAGTGGCCCTGCAGCCAACATCGGGATGTGAGGGGAGAGTGGCTCCGCGGGGTGGGCCTGCCGGCGTCGGGGTCGTCCCCCACGCGGGGTGGGGGCAGAAAGCCTCTGGAATAGGGGCCGCCGCCGTTTGGGGGGGAGGGGGGGAGGAGGGGGCGGGGGAGCTGTTGGCTTCAGGGCAGTGGCGGCATGGGGCGAGCCAGGGGTCTCCCGGAGCAGCGGGGCCCCGGGGACGCCCCACAGGGCAGCAGCAACCATACCCCGGCCCAGGCGACGCCCCACAGAGCGGCGGCAGCCATGCCCCGGCCCTGAGGACACTGCATGGAGCGGCGGCAGCCATGCCGCGGCCCCAGGGACACCCCATGGAGTGGCGGCGGCCATGCCCCGGCCCTGGGGACACTCCACGGAGCGGCGGCGGCCATGCCCCGGCCCTGGGGACACCTCACAGAGCGGCGGCGGCCATGCTTTGGCCCCACTGGCTACAGGCCAGCCCGGGGGCCAATGGCTGCCGGGTGGGGGCGGGGCCTCAGCCAGCAACCGTGCAAGGGGAGCTGGGGGTGGAGCCTTGCAAAAAAAAAAAAACAAAAAAATAATCAAGAAACAAAAGTGCACCTTATAGTCCGATGCGCCTTATCTGATCTACATGTTGTGAATTTTGCTGGCTGCCGGCGGGTGCGCCTTATAGTCCGGTGCGCCTTATGGTCGTGAATTTACTGTATATCAAATCAAAAGTTCTTTTTCTGGAAAAACAGAGAAGTAGAAACCAAGTACAATATTTCCGTGTCTGATTTCCTTTTCTTTTTATTTTTTTTAAAGTAACTAGAAGGCTTACCTAGCATGTGGGAGTCCTGTGACCAGCTAACCCTTCAGTCTGAAGCACTTAAGAATTGCCTTCCTCTTGAGGGGTGAGTAGGTGTTATGAACAAGTTACATGTTGCTCTTATGTTCATTCCTCTTCCATTTTGCACATAACTGCCAAATTGCCTATAGTCAGAAATCAAAAACAGGAGTGAACATAATTTTCTTGCCTAGTAATGAGTGACTGACTCAAAAAAAGTAGACCTAATTTCCAGCCTCTGCTCTTATTATTTAAGCATCTTATCTAATGTCTCTTTTATTTGCATTCAAGCAGCTGAGAGCAGCTCCTGTTAATTTCTAACCAACAAGACCTTTGAGATTTTCAAGTGATAGAAGTATCTTGTGCTTGAAAACAGTAGAATATAAACAGAGTGTGTGGTTATGGGAGGTGGATTGCACGTGGCATTTAGCACTTCTGAAAATGTAACCTGTTTGTGCCCTATTCCAACAAAGTGACTTTTCTTGTGCATTGTTGAAATTAGTATGTATTCTTTACAAGATAAATTTTGTAGGATTTTTTTTTTTTGATACTTTAACAAAGCTCTTCTTATGTCTTCAAAAAAACTTAGGATGTACAAGTGATTCTTAGGAGATGTGATTTCAAATTATACAATTATAAAAAAAAAATTTCTATTCATGGTACCCAAACATAAGACACATCTTTTCTTGTTTTCTCCCTAAGCATGAATTTCAGAATGCACATCTTTAAGAATATAATCGTACTTCCTAGTAGTGCTGTCATATACGTATGAAGGGCTGAAAAATTAAATAAAAAGATGAAAGTTTGAAAAGATCAGCATATTGCCAGGTGAAGGCAAACTGATTGTGTTGCATTGTTAAACTGAGATAAAAATCACATGACTAGATGTTTGCTTGGTGGGATTTTTTCTGGTCAAATTACAGTAATTTCACGACCATAAGGCGCACCGGACTATAAGGCGCACCCGCCGGGAGTCAGCAAAATTTGCAACATGTAGATC
>PYHW01009276.1:793034-814450 GCA_013186435.1 Turdus rufiventris
GGGCTCTTCCCCCTGGCTGGAGCAACTTCCAATGGGATGAAGTAATTTGATCAGTCACACAGTGGGACTCAATGGGCCATTAGCAGAAAATGGCTTGCTGGAGGAAGGATGGGTTATGAAAAGATAAAGAACAATGGCCTATCAGCAGAATACCTCCTGCAGAGATAAGGATCACTGCCCCCACTCTCAACAGATGGTGATAGAACAGATACCTTTTATCACACCCTGTATTGTAACTTGAGGCTTATAATCAGGTGTGGCTTATATATGGACAAAAGAACAAGAAGTTGCCAACACCCGGGGGTGCGGCTTATACTCGGTGCAGCTTATAATCGTGAAATTACTGTACTTAAAGCTCTCTCAGAGGAACTCAACCACTGGAGGGAGCTTAAAATGCCTTGCATATGAAACTTCAAGAAGCTGGCTGTATGCTATGCGAAGCGCTGACCAGTAGATAACACAAGTGATGCCAAAACAGCCTTTCTCTTTCAAATAAGAAAGTGTAGCGTTTAGGAAGTAGTAGGTACATTTTGCCAAGGAGATCTTGTATTTCTACTTCCTTTGTCATAGTGCATAAGATTTTAGTGATGTCTTTAGGGAGAGAGACAAATACAAGGTGAAAGTACTTCTAAAAAGTTCTACTCAGAGGCTATATTCAGCTAATGGGTTCAGATTCTGTGTTAGAAATTTAGCACCACTAAAGGGTTTTGACTTTGTTACTGGCTGAGTCTATTTACATGGCTTTCTGATGGGCCAGGTTAGAAAGCCTGCCCTTCTGCTTAAGCTCACAAGAGAAAAGAATGTTTTTCAAAAGTTTGTTTTCAGGATGCTGCTGCATAGTCCACTCCAAATAACATATGTCTGGTCCAGAGACAACAGCCTAACCTTGGGACTAAACCATTCAGTCCTATGAGGTCTCAGGAAGCCATTACTTTTTCTGTATTAATAAAGGAATTATAAAAAATGCAGTGTCATCTGGCCAGTTTCTCACATCTAAGTTGACCCTTTAGTTACAACACTTTACTAAATGCCACTTCCATCCTTGTCTCTGATAGTCTCTAGGATGATCTGCTTCAGCTGCATTTGGTAAAGAATGTTTATCTTTACTTTCACCTCTTTCAATTGTGAACTAACTGGATTTTACTACAAATACATATCATTTGCTAAGTTTCTTAACAAATATAATAATGGACAGACAACAAAGCAGTGCTACAAAGGAGGATGCACCTGCAGGTTAGGGACCAGCATGCCACACAGGTTGGGAGGTATGACTGAAAAAAAAAAATAGCCCTACATCAGACCTAGTTGAGCTTTCAAATGTTCATTTTAGACTAACTTTCAGAGATTCAAGAGAAGAATTAGTCCCTTCTCTTTTTTCTAAATAAATGTGTTCTGAAAATGAGAAGCATCAAACTCTATTTCTGAGGGACCTAACTTTTTAAACAGCTTGCATGTGGATGTGTAGCAAACATAAACCACCTAAACCAAAATTTTGCTTTAATGCTATAGATATTTCAACCTATGCTTAGCAGTTTCTATCAAATGTGTGCTTCTTAACATAGACTTATAATATATATTCAGTAACTTTAAAATGATGTTAACACTATCTATGTAAAACTACTTACAGTAATTTCATAAATACAAGCCACACGGACTATAAGCCGCATCTCTGGGTGTTGGCAAACATTTCGCTCTTTGTCCTTAAATAAGCCGCACCTGAGTATAAGCCGCTCTGTCGTTCACAGCGAGGACCCGCGTGCAACAAAGTTGCCAAATAGTAACAGAATCGTGGCATGGCGGGGGGTTTACTGGCTCAGCTAAGGCTGTGCAGGCTCAGCCCGCTCGGGGCTAACGATGGGGCCAGGACGGAGCCCTTCCTGCTCCCATGGAGGCGGGCAGGGACGGAGCCACCCCACCGCTCCCACGGCGGCGGCGGGCGGGGACGGAGCCCTCCCGGCTCCCATGGAGGCAGCTGCGGGCAGGGACGGAGCCCTCATCACTCCCGTGGCGGTAGCGGGCGGGAACGGAGCCACCCCTGCTCCCGTGGCGGCAAGCAGGGATGGAGCCTGCCTGTTCCTGCCGTGGCAGGCGGGGGCAGGAGTCCCCCGCTTACCCCACAGGCCGAGGGGATGGCAGCACGGGGCCCCCTCATCTCTCCCTCGGGCTGTGGCAGAGGGAAGGAGGGACCTCCCCCACCCCCTGTGCTGCCTGCAGGGAGCCAGCTCCACCCGTGGCACAACAGAGTAACAATTTGTAACAATCGTGAAATGCCGGGTTTTACTGGCAGGTTGCTCGACTCAGCACCTCGGTTTCCACTTCAGGGGTTGGAAATGTCAGAGAATTATTCACATATTGGCCGCCCCTGAATGTAAGCTGCATTTCTGGTGTGGGAGCAAAATTTTAGTTAAAATGGTGCAGCTTGTATTTGTGAAATTACTGTACTTTAAAAAAACAACCTAGAAATGGAGAAGTCAGTGTCTCCAAGTCTAAAAGACTTTTTAACGGTAAAATTTTAAATGTTTATAAATTTGAATTAAAATAGGTTAATTCAGCTATGTTAGAATTTAATTAAAAATTAATTTTTAAAATACAGAACACCTCTGGCAACTTTTATTATTTAAATTGCTCTTCATTGTTAATGAAGATGTTTAGTGCTCCTTCAACAGAAAGATCTGTCTTTTCCCATGGATGCACAAAGCATTGGTGAACTGCATATAGGCACATCTGACATAAAAAATAATAGAAGAGCAAATAATAGTTTTTCATTACTGGTTTAGTAAAAAAAAGGGGCATATTTGATTACAGAACATGTCTGTGCTGCTACTGAAATTATGACTGCAACAGACAGGTGTACTTTTTAAAATAATTTAACTAGTTTGGGGGGCATAGTGCTGAAAGACTTCATGTCTCTGGTTTCATCATGGCTGAGCAACCCCGATGGATTCTTATCCCATCTTGGATAAGAATATGGTTAGCTAGTTCATGTTAAGGTCAGTGGATCATGTTGTGTCTGCTATTGTTTGCCCAAAGCACATAAGTTAAATAACTGTGGGAAAACACCTGGGTGTTCTCTTCATACTTTCAGTGTTTTGATGTAATTTAAGCTTGTGCTTGAGAAATCCTTTCAAACATGGGATGATGTGGACATCTTCTTTTGGAACATTTATTTTAAACTTAAAATTATGCATGTAACTTTTCCCACTTAAGTTAGCTCCTTCCTCTGCACAGCATTCACACTTACTATGACAGACATGTTTTTTCCACTTCTGCTGGAATCAGTCATCCATTCCTATTTATTTTTATAAGTTTTCTGCTATGGAGTCCATGGGTCCTTTCAGTATCTCTTGTGAAACAATGTTCATTCCAATGGGTAAGAGAAGAAATGAGTCTGCAGACAGAAGAATATTGGCACTCAGCCTAAGAAATTTCAGTGGATTTGTCTTTTAACCAACTTCTGCTGATACGTAAACGCTTTGTGAAAGAATAATTCTTCAAAGTTACCATAATAGTACTTAAAAAGGTGGAACAATCCCAACAGTGTGAAGCAGTGTCAAGTCAAATTTTATCAGAATGTTACGCTCTTGCAGACTTTTCCCTGTGAATAATTTTGAAATGCCTGTTTCTATTCCAAATAAAATTGGACTTTATAGAAATGTGATAAAATATAAACAGTATTATGAAGAAGAAAACCTGACAGTCACTAGAGAAGTCTGGAAAGCACTAAGGAACAAAAGTTTCTGTTACCATCTCTTACCACAACACATTCTTACTAAATGATAAAGTCCTTATCAAACAGAGATATTATTCAAGGAGTTGCTATATGTGACAGAACAGTTTTCATCTACCCAATGGTCAAGGTGAGAACCATAAGCTCAGATACAGATTTCCAGGCTCTCTTCCACACATTTTTCTGACTTAAATATGGCTCTCAGAATAATGGAGTCTTGCTCTTTGAGATCATACAGGAATTGAATGTGAAGGACTGCATCATGCTAAAGCACATATGGTGTCGTATCAGTAGATATTTCTTTTGTGCAATTTGCTGAATTATTGGTAATTATGGGTTGAAGTACATTTCTGTTCTTTTGTAACAGAGATACACATGCAGGAGTGTGATTTAGCATTGCAAGTTGAAGGGTTCAATGGAATGCACTGGAAATCAGGGAATGAAAAGAGAGGGCTAGAGGTACATTTACTTCATTCACAGTTTTGTGTGGCTTTTTAAAAGTGAAGTTACTTGATTTAATTTGTTGAATTTAATTTTTAATTTTAATTTTATTCTATGAGTTTAATTTAACTTGCTTGTTTAACAGCAGAAAACACTGTGATAAGAAATAAAAACAGCATCAGAAAATACGCAGTTTTTGCAGGGTTTTAATTTTCTTCTACTTCACCCTGTATGCAGTATTTCAAGAGTAGCAAGTATTCCCTTTCTCTTTACAGTTCAGACTTCTCCTGCAAAGACTAATGAGATATTTGCCAGGATAATGTGTCATGCTTGATGTCAAGTAAGCCAGTCACAACAAATCACTTCATCAGTATGTTATTTATAGTATTCATACATATGTCATTTCTGTTTGCTTTGTTTTCTGTCCTGCTGGAAATCTAATTCAGTTGTAACTACTGTAATAGAAGTGTGCAATGTAACCTTTCTTTCCCATTCATTTTGTATCCTTAATCGGTGGGGACAGCTTGGGCATGTCTACCCATTCTTCCAGATAGAATTTGGCTTCAGAGAGGAACAGGAGGAGCAGTGACCATGATCTGACAGAAGTGTTCACTGCTTTGCTTAAAACTCTTTCTGCTGTCAAAACTGAGGTGTACAGGCCAAGCAATTATTGTAAAGGAAGGACAGGAAAGGTGTTGAGATTTAATTATTCCTTATTGCACTGCTTCTGTATATTGTCAGTGTGCCAGACTTCTCTCAGGGATTGGTTCAGCTCTTTCCTTCTGGTTACATGTGCTACAATTCCCTCTCCTTCTCCTTTTTCTGTGCTTCATGCTACATCCTTTTCCTTTCATTTTTCCTTTCCTTCATTTTCACATAGAGTCCCTGAACACCATCTAACAGAAAAGAAGCAAAGGTGAAGTGGAAGAAAGAGCCACTCAGAGGGCTGCTTAGTGACATAGAACTGCACATGGATTTATGGATTTCCCTTCAGTTCTGTATATAATAGGTATTCATCAGTAGATACTATGCTGAAAGTCGTTTTGGTATAAAAACAAAATTAAAATTATACTTTATATTGTCATTTTACATTCTTCTTTTGTATTATTTTAATTAAATCCAAAGATCATCAAGCATTTCATGTTGAATTATTTATTTAAGTATCACATAACTTTACTTAATTCAGCTCTCATGTAAGTAGATGTATTTAATGCAATGATTATGAAATACTTAAATGTGATGTTTGTGAACATATAGCTAAAATTATCTTGAGCGCAAGTGCAATTAAGGTTGCATCATCTGCTAACTTAATTTTTATGCAAATATGTTTTCATGAACAACTTAAAAAATATGGGCATTACATATGCCCCTGAGAACTGGGTTTCTCTATACCATACATATTGTAATAAAATATTCCTTCATTAGAAAGTATAATAGGCAGTCTATACCGAAGAGTATGCATTCCAGTTCTAAATGAAGAGTGGAAACTCCTATATTTCCACACCTATTTAGTATATGATTAATCATGCATGAACATAAACCCCCTAAATGGAAATGAGTCAATTTACTCATCTCACTTTGATTTTAATAAAGACAGGTCATGTGTTTCTGATAGGAATTTAGGAAGAGTAGCACAAATGAATGAAATTTACTGAATACTGCCAAGTGTTGAGCTCAGACAAGACTACAATGGTTATATAGCAGAGCAGGAGTAGATGATATATGGAAATGATGGCATACTGCTGAAATGATGGAATACTGAGACTCTTGGGGTCGGAACTGGACTCACATTTCACTCCTAAAGTAGGCAATCAAGCATTTGCCTACATTTAAAGGTAACCGTGAGATAACACATTCAGGACTCAGTGATTTACTAGTTTTACTACTATCTAAATTACAGTAATTTCACGACCACAAGGCACACTGGATTATAAGGCACACCTCCAGGAGTCAGCAAATTTCGCAACTTTGTACATTATATAAGGCACACCGGAGTATAAGGCACACTTTTTTTGCCGCAAAGATCTGTGCCGCATGCAACAAAGTAACAAATTAGTAACGGAATCCTGCGATTGTGGAGTTTACTGGCATGTGCTCAATTCGCAAACATTTTTCACAGATTGGCGTAGGTTTTAAACGCAGCCCCAAGCGCCCTCCCCATGCGCGGGGCCCTGCACTCCTGCCTGCCCCTGGCTGGCAAGGTGGGGCTTGGGGCAGCTTGGGGCTGCCTATGGCTTGGGGTGGTTTGGGACAACAGGCGACTCCGGATGGCTCGAGACCGCGGGTGGCTTGGGGCAGCTCGGGGCTGGGCGGGATTGGATAGATCCCATTTTTCCCCTGCCGGGGCTGAGCAGGCTCGGATTGGCCCTGCTTTTCCCCTGCCAGGGCTGGGCGGGCTTGGATCAGTCCCACTTTTCCCCTGCCGGGGCCGGGCGAGCTCAGATCAGCCCCACTTTTCCCCTGCTGGGGCTATGCAGGCTCAGATCAGTCCCGCTTTTCCCCTGCCGGTGCCGTGCAGGCTCAGATCGGCCCTGCTGCCCCCCAGTCAGGGCCGTGCAGGCTTGGATCAGCCCCGCTGCCCCTTCCGCTGGAACCGTACAGGTTCGGATCAGCCCTGCCGTCCCCCCGCCGGGGCCGTGCAGGCTCAGATCGGCCCCACCACCCCTCCACTGGGCGGCCATGCAGGCTCGGATCGGGCCCGCTTTTCCCCTGCCGGTGACCTGCAGGTTTGGATCAGCCCCGCCGCCCCCCCTCACTGCCGCCGGGGCTGTGCAGGCTTGGATAGGTCCACTTTTCCCTGCTGGTGCCATGCAGGCTTGGATCGGCCCTGCAAAATTCCGCCAGGCTTGGGGCAGCTCGAGACCTCAGGCGGCTTGGGGCACCTCGAGGAGGCTCGGGGCAGCTTGGGACCACCCATGGCTCAGGGCCCCCCACGGCTAGGAACCGCCTGCGGCTCAGGGCAGCTTGGGGCCACCCACTCCCTCTCTCCCCATGCAACTGCTGCTGGCCAGGGGATGCCCGGTCCTGCCCAGCCCGCGTGGCTCCTGCCAGCCGCAGCTACCCGCTCCCACCCCCCCTTGCCGCTTGGCACTCCCATGGCATCGCCCCCCCCCTTGTGGCTCGGCTTGCGGCTCACATTTCTGGGTTGGCAAATTTCACAACTTTGTCCAGTATATAAGGTGCACTGGACTATAAGGCACACTCCCGTGTTCGGGGGAAATTTTAGTCAAAAAGGTGTGCCTTATAGTTGTGAAATTACTGTAAACAGATTTTTGCAGCAAAGAAAAGGCTGCTATTCTTTTTTTCTTTAAAGAAACACATGCTTTTCTGTGTATCTACACTAAGGTTTCTGGCCCATTCTTTCATTTATTTTAGGGAAACAGGTTCAACCTTGTCTCTGAAGGCTTTGGAAGATCTTTCCCATAGAAAAGAGAATAAGGAAGTGCTCTGTCATGCTTGTTTCACTAAATTTTGTGTCATTTTTGTCTGTATTTTTGTTTTCTCTTATGTAGAATACAAAATTTTAAGAAAGGTCAAAGCCACAAATATGCCTTCATGCATACATTTTCACTAATCACTTAATCCTGAGGCACTAGATGTTTAATCAGAAGTGTATGTGTCTGTGTGTGGGGGTAGGGAATTAAACAGGAGTGTTGCAGCAGAGATTTTCAGTAAAGCACCCAGTTTCACTTTCTTCTTTTATCTGGCAATACTTCTTCTCAAGTTACAGAGCTGATGGTTGATGGTAGCAGATGTAAGGCCATACCAGATGTGACA
Source organism: Turdus rufiventris (assembly GCA_013186435.1). Classification (NCBI taxonomy): domain Eukaryota; kingdom Metazoa; phylum Chordata; class Aves; order Passeriformes; family Turdidae; genus Turdus; species Turdus rufiventris. The sequence goes on from PYHW01009276.1 coordinate 800,980, forward strand.
GAGGTGATGGCTATGGGAGTAGTTAATTAAACAAGATGTGGTCCTCTGGAACAGCTCACTAACATTTGAGTTCTGTTTCCAGTGTGAAATCTGAAGCATGGTGAGAGGTAGATCACTCTGCCAGGGGACAATTTAGCAATAGGTTTGGTTCAATTTGTCTGACCCATCTTGTCTGAGAATGTAATGACAGTATCACAAATAGAAGTTGTGAGGTACACCTTCTACTAAAAACTTTTGCTGTCATGATACATGTTTTGTCTTATGATATTTGGCACTATTTGATCCTTTTAGTGACTGTTTTACAAAGTCAGCAAATTCTCAAAAATTCCCCAACTGAAAAAGTTGAACCAAGCAGATGGGAGCCCAGATGAGCCCAGAAAAACCAAGCCAGAAGGAACAGAATGTCTGGGAAAAGGGGCAGCCACCCATGGGATTGGCCTCCAATGCAGCAGAGTAGTGAAAATGGTGGTTCAGGCATCTGCATGGAGCTGAGCTCAACAGAGCAACAGTTCTAAATGACTGGGATGACTCAGGTTTGGGGGACCTTGTTTGCCACCGTTTGTCATTGTTCCAGGATGGGGGGTGGAAGACACTAGCTATGGGAGGCCCCATAACATCTTGCCTTAGTTCCTGGTAGCCACATGGATGGCACATGGGGAAAGTGGCCAAAATGGCTTTGTGTAGGGAGGGCAGCCAGATACAACCTTCAGGGAATTTGTGCCACCTTACTTTTGTGCTCCCAGTGGTAAACACTTTTTAGAGCATAAAGCACCTTCTCTTTTTGTATATTTTTTTGCTATTAATACTGCTGCAATTGTGTGGATCTGTTTCCATTGCCTTGTGCTTTCAGTAAATTGTTATCTCAACCCATGGTCTGTTTTTGTCCTTCCCTTACTGGAAAGGGTGAGTGAAGGGGAGTGGTGGAAGGGGTGAGTGAAGGGGAGTGTCTTATTTGGAGTTTATTTTCTGGTTGGTATTGAAACCAGAATAGTGGTAAATCTGGCTCTCATTAAAGATCAATATTTTGTGAAAAATTGGGAAAGTCTACCTGATAGTATAGAATATAATGGCATCCTTTATGATAAAAAAATGGCAAAAGAATATGTGATGTCTTTTTCTATGAAGCATAAAGAAAAGCAGTTTGAATTATGCACACATATTTTAAAAGGCAATACTTTTTTTTCAAAACACTGGCTTAATTGCTTTTAAATATAGGAATGAGCAAACAGCATATTGTGAAATATGTCTGATCATTTAATTCTGCTTCTTCATGCAAGAATGAAATTGTAAGGATTGTGTCTTAGAAGGGAGAAATATTTTTTGAGAATGGTTTTCCAAGAAGTCAGATTATCTTCTCCCAAAGTGTTACTGGCATTTCCTAATGTCTAAAAAAAGTCTGTATTTTTTGCAAATATTAATATCTGTACACATTTAGTCATCACTGTAGTGGTTTGGCCTTGGCTGAACACCAGGTGTCATTTGCTCTATCACTCCCTTTCTCAGTAGGATTGGGGAGAGAGAAATTAGGTAGAAAACAACTAGTAGGTTGAGATAAGTCAGTTTACTAAAGCAAAAAGCAGGAAAAGTGAAAGTTTGTCCTCACATAAGCCAAAGGAAAAGTCAGTCCCTACTGCCCATCAGTGGACGATGTTCAGACACTTCCTGGGAAGCAGGGCTCAGCACACATTGTTCTGGAAGGAAAATACTGTAGAGCAACAAAGGCCTGCCCATCCCTGCTCCCTCCCTCACCTTTATGTCTCAGCTGGTGGTATGGTATGGTATGGAATGTCCCATTGGCTAATTTGGGTCAGCTGGCCTGTTTGTATCCCCTCCAGTATTGTGTTTCCTCCCAGCCCCTGGATGTGGGGGAATGTCAGTGGGACAGCCACCAATGCAAAGCACAGCACTGGGAGGCTGCTAAGGGGAAATAAACTCTTATCTCAGTCAGACACGTTACAATTATGAGATGTGCTCAACAGTAAGTTAGACATAGCAGCAGAATTACAGGAATGATATAACAGGATAGTGGTACAATCTTGTAAATTAAGTCTAATATATGATAATCTAACAAAATTGCTGCTGGTATTAAAAATACTGTTTATTGGTGAAATACACATACTTGGAAGAAATTATTGGGTTTTTAAAACATTTTGTGAATATAAAAGAAAGTACTAGTATGCATAAAAGACTATGTATACATAAATGAGTATAACTGCAACCTGAACATCATTTACTCATTCCTCTTCAGTGAAATGCTAGTGGTACCATAGTTTATTATAGGAAGAACAAAATTCTTACTCCACTTCTTTTTTAAGAGAGGTTTAAAAATCTTGTTGCCGCTTATGTTTTATGGCATTTGACAAAGCTTTATTTTTTCTCTCATGTTAATGTGTAGTAGAAGTCAGTATTTCTCAAGTCTCCATTTTCGGAGTTTTTATGTACCAGAAGCATGCTAACTTAGCATTAGTTTTACATTAATTTATGTTAGCAGATACTAATGCCACAAACTAACAAGTACTGAAGGTCTGTTCTCTGCAATGGGACCAGATCTAAGTTCACTGGCTTTGGAAAGATTCCCACTGACTGAACATAAGCCATGTTCAAGCTGCTGCTGGTTATACTTTCGAGACGTGCCAAAATCTTTCACCATTGATAAAATCTGCCAAACCACCATCTTGCAAGAGACATCCAGGCAGCTAGAATTCAAGTTTTTTGTGTGCTTTTACTGAAATACTGATTATGTTGCAGAACCTCTATCTTGCTGAGATTTCAGGAGGCCTTGTTACTTTCCAATAAGATACCCCAAGGTCTTTGAAAGCACTGCTGTGATCTGTGTTCCAAACAGTGAGCAAAAAAGAAGCTTCGGTCATTAATTTGCAATTAGTTTTGACCACAAGCTGTATAGGTGAGTTCCAAAGGAGGAATTGAGGATGTTTGTGCTGACTTTACCTAAATTGATTACAAAGCAGCAGCTCTCAGAGCTGGGATTGAGCACATCTCCCATCTTCTCAAGAGCTCACAGAGTTAACTGAGGTACACAGATCTGTGAAAGCTGGCTATCATCTAAGACAAAAACAAAAGCATTTTAATTGGATTTTAGTAGAGCATTTTAATTTATTTCTGGGGTTTTTTTGTGTTGTTTGGTTTTCTATTCAGTCTAGTTTACTGTGCAAGTGTTTAGAGAAGAGTCTACTGAGGTATTCTGGCATTTCCCTTCTGGACCTGACTAAATTCTGGATCTGCGATGTTAAAAAAATGAAAATGAATAGGAAATAAAAGTTAACTGCACTTTTTCGGATCTTAGATATGATCAGTTTTGGATCTGAGTTGTAGTATAGGGAGATATTCCCAAGACTGCCTATCCTTTAATACGCATGAACCAAGATTTATAGAGCTATATCTTGTAACAGTGCAATAATCTTTGAATAATTTTGTTCTCTTATTTGCCTTTCTTTCTCTCATTCTCTTATAGAATACCAGCTCATTATATGTAGGTCTCTTATGTACTGTAAAAACCAAGTCTAGAGTTTTCACTCCACTGTATGGATTATGGCACATAGTTGTGACTCTAGCTGACTTTAGTGACATCGCTTGAATTTAAAACTTGTATGAGGAAGAACAGTCAGATCTTTTTTTGCGTGCTAAAGAGAAATCTTCACTTCCTTTTACACAGCAAAAACTCATGCTATATCTTTATTTATTTCCAAAGTTCTTCTCACAATCAGACTTCTATAACACCTTTTTTTAGCCAAAGGTGTATTTCCTTCAGGGGGAAAATCATTAATTCAATCTGTACAGAAAATATAATTAAGTAGAACTGAACTAGTCTTTCAATAATGACTTTGCTTTATGATACTGCTGCCATGATTTCAATGAATTAGTCCCATTTGCATTTGTAGCTGAGAGGTGACTCTATATGACATTATATTTTCTGACATTACCTTTTCAGATTTTATGTTTTGGTTTGTCTTTCATCATATTTTTGGAACTTAACTGTTCAGAACATAATTATTTAATTCAGAGAGCCTAAGTAACTAAGTCAGCTCAAATACAGCAGTTATGACTTGTTGTAAGTATTAGGTGACAAGGTGTAAACATTGTCATTAAATATAAATGCTTGAGGAACAGCAATTAATTGAGGAACTGTAATTAAGAAATATAACTTAATATAACTTAAAATCCACAGATAAAATTTTTCTGATATATGCAGATGTCATTTCTAGGCTTCCTCCACAATGACAAATAGATACAGAGTTGAAGAAAATATACTGAAGTGTATGAGGGGGTGGTAATTCATAACTAATTGTCTCAGAATGGCTTGTTATCAAATGTTTAATTCTTGAAATGAAAACATGCTATGAGCAAATATTTTTTTTCTATTTCTTTTTCCTCATTGATGCAAAACAATCACAGCTTAGCCCTACTTCAAATGTAAATAAAATAGACATTCCAGGAAGAAATGTAATAGTTTTAATTTTCTCAGTCATAAAGAAATTGAAGTAAAATGTAAATTTCAATACTATAATGCTATATTGCTATTTGAGAAAATTAAAATGCATTCAGCTCTAAATCAACCTAGTACCTCACAAGCAAATACTTATTTAATCATAGCATTTCATTACAGTAATTTCACAACCATAAGGCGCACCAGACTATAAGGCGCACCCCCCAGGAGTCAGCAAAATTCGCAAAATTGTAGATCAGATAAGGCGCACCAGAGTATAAGGCGCATTTTCTTTTGCAGCGAGTCTCCGCCCCCAGCTCCCCAGCGCGGTTGCTGGCCGAAGCCCCGCCTCAACCCGGCAACCATTGGCCCCTGGGCCAGCCTGTGTATGTCTGCCGCCACTCCGTGGGGCGTGCCCGGGGCCGGGGCATGGCCACCGCATCTCTGTGCGGTGTCCTGGGGACGGAGCATGCCCGCTGCCGCTCCGTGCGGCGTCCGCGGGGCTGGGCAATGGCCGCCGCCATTCCATGTGGTGTCCCGGGGACTGGGCATGCCCGCTGACGCTCCGTGGGGCATCACGGGGACAGGGCATGGCCACCGCCACTCCGTGGGGTGTCACGGGGACAGGGGCATGGCCTCTGCCACTCTGTGCAGCGTCTGCAGGGCCCCGCTGCTCCGGGAGTTTCCCGGCGCTCCGGGTGTCACGCGTCCCCCCTGGCGCACCAGGAACCGCGTGCTGCCGGTGCACTCCGGGAGTCCCCTGGCACTTCGGGTGACCCGATGCCGGCAGGCGTGCCCTGTGACGCCGCTGCCCCTATTGCGGCTGCTCTCCCCCACATCCACGTGGCTGGTGCCCCGATTACAGCATCCTTCCCCGCCCCCCCAACGCCGGGGCTGCCCCGATGCCGGCGGGCCCACCCCGATGCCGGCGGGTCTGCCCCGATTCCGGCAGCTTTGCCCCCCCCCCAACATGCAGCAGCCGCCCTGATTCCAGCGGCTTCCTCCCTACCCCGCACCGGGGCTGCCCCAATGCCGCACGGGGCCTGCCCCAATGCCGCACCAGGGCCATCCCGATGCCAGTGGCTTTCCCTCCTCCCGCATGGGGCCCGCCCCAATTCCAGCGGCTTTCCTTTCCCCTGCACGGGGTGGCTGCCCCGATGCTGCCCGGGGCCCGCCCCGATGCCAGCGGCTTTCCTTCCCCCTGTGCGGGGGACGTCACAATGCCGGCAGGCCTACCCCGCGGCGCCCATCTCCCCTCACATCCCGACATTGCTGTGGGGCCACTCCCTCCTCACAGCCCGGCACAGCCCCGTGGGGCCACTCCCCCTCGCAGCCCGGCCCTGCTGCGGGGCCACTCCCCATCGTGGCTCGCACTTGCGGGTTGGTAACTTTTGCTACTTTATCCCTCAGATAAGGCGCACCGGACTATAACGCGCACTTCCGGGTTCGAGGGAAAATTTTAGTCAAAAGGGTGCGCCTTATAGTCGTGAAATTACTGTACTTTTATAAGGTAGTTTTATACCAATATAAATTGCTACTAACAGTTGGTAAATATGTCTATCTCATAATTAAACAAGTAATTCCATTTTTAGGAAAATTATAACAATGAAGCATAGAGTACATTTCTTATATTCATGAGCACCAGTGATGCTCAAATTGAAATGAAAGCACTTCAAGTCCTGTTCCTCAAAGCTAGCACTTCTGTGAGGATGCCATATGCCACACTCTGTTCTTTCTAGAGCAAACAAGAAATCATTAAGATTTAAGAAGTCTTTTAGTCTTACAATACACAGAAGGAAAATATTTAGAAGCTTCAGCTGGAATGATCCATTAGCTTGTGAAACTTCTTAAGAACAAAAGTTGGAAATTAATTATGCTAGGTAATTATTTTTTTATAGTTTTGCTCTAAAAGATTTGAATCTGCTCACCAGAAAATATTTTTTTAAATTTTAATTATTTTTCTTAGGCATTTATCTCCTACCATGCAATATTTCATAGTTCTTTTACAGAAGAGTGTACAGACTTGTATATATTGTGAGTTCCCTCATATTTGTAATAGATACTTGTGATATTTGACTCTGAAAGAAGGTATCACAATGTTCAAGAGCAGAGGGAAACATAAGGAGAGAAAGTACTATTTTTTTTTAAATTTAGGTAATCTTAGTTTTATACATGATGCTTTTTTAATTTTCATCCACAATTATACAATAATTCCTCTCTATTTATTGATATTTTTTGTTTACCCCTTAAACTTTTTTTTTTTTCATATTTTGCCTCTGTTTTTGTAGCTTTTTCTTGCAGCCAAGGAAGTATTTCCTTATTTTCTGAAGTACAGAGCACTGTGACCTTAAGTACTGCACGGAAGCACAGGGACATTTTTGAAACTTAGGGTCCATGGGGTCATGCCTGCTCTACAAAAAGGGAAGGGAAATATTAGGGAAGGAGTGGGAAGAAAAAAGAAGAGACAGGTTTGTAGCTGGGTTTAGGAGGAGGTCTTGCAGCAGAAACCACCCAGCAATTTCCAGGATGGGGGAAAGCTTGAGTGGCACCAACCATGTCATTACCCCAAGATCTGAGAGAGTCTTGCAATGAAAGTTGGTGTCTCCTTGGAAAAGGACACTGTGCCGTCCACTCCCTCTCCTCATCCTGAGGAGAATGCACTTTGTACAAATTTTAATTTCAGTGCTATGCATTAATTTCAGAATTATGCAGTGGTCCTGGCTTCTTGGCAAAAGTTCATTAGGTAGAAGCCAAGCATCAAAACCCTTCAGTTATGTGATGTAATTGAACAGATCAGAAAAAAATGCCATTTTTCAAATGAAAATCATGCCTAAATATTTAGCCTTATGTTCCTGTTTGTTAGCATGTATCTTTATAAAACTTAATCTAAATTACAGTAATTTCACAACCATAAGGCACACTGGACTATAAGGCGCACCCCCCGAGAGTTGGCAACTTTTGCAACTTTGTAGCTCAGATAAGGTGCACGGGACTATAAGGCGCACTATTTTTTTGCAGCGAGGAGCTGCGCGGCATGCAACAAAGTAGTGAATTACTGGCAGGTGCTCAATTTGCAAACATTTAGTGTGGCACTATTTTGCTGCTTTTTTGGCCGCTTTTTGCGGTGATTTTTCGCCGCTTTTTTGCTGCTTTTTCACGGTGATTTTTTGCTATTTTTCAGCCGCTTTTCGCTGCGATTTTTCGACACTTTTTTGCTGCGATTTTTTGCCACTTTTGGCCGCTTTTTGCGGTGATTTTTCGATGCTTTTTCACGGCGATTTTTTGCCATTTTCCGGCCACTTTTCACGGCGATTTTTCACCACTTTTTGGCTGCTTTTCATGGCGATTTTTTGCTGCTTTTTGCTGCTATTTTTCATTGCTTTTTCACCACTTTTTCGTGGTGATTTTTTGCCGCTTTTTGGCCGCTTTTCGCAGGGATTTTTGGCCACTTTTACGGCGATTTTTTACCGCTTTTTCATGGTGCTTTTTTGATGCTTTTTTGCCGCTTTTCAGCAGTACTTTCTCACTGCTTCTCGGCGCTTTCCCACGGTGCTTCTTGGCGCTTCCCCACAGCCGCGCCACTTGGCCCCACTTCTCCCTGGCCGGCGGCTGCACCGGTTCCCGGTTTCCCCCTGCCCAGCGGCCACGGCTCCCACGGTTCCCACTCCCCCCGCACGGCTGCAGCTCCCGCAGGTCCTGGCTCAGTTTGCAGACCGCACTTCTGGGTTCACAATTTTCCGAACTTTGTAGATCAGATAAGGCACACCAGATTATAAGGCACACTTCCGGGTTTGAGGGAAAATTTTAGTCAAAAGGGTGTGCCTTATAGTCGTGAAATTACTGTACTCCTTTAGCAAATGGACACAGCAGCCTGATTCTGTCCTAATAATGAAGTGAAGCCATAAAAATGGAACTATTCTCCTCAAGTTGGCATCAGTTTTGGTAGAAATCCAGAATATTAAAAAAAAATTAATTTAGGCAATTATGAAGTCTGGCTAAGAATTAGTAAAAAAGTTCTTTTGTCTTTCATAGAATGAGAAACTGTTAATTATGGCAAGATTTCCCAGACAGTCTCCACCTGGGCTGCTTAAAGTGCATCAGAGAAACTATTACATAAAAATATCTTTACAACCTTAATACCACATAAAAGCAAAGAATAAAGTAGTAGATACTTAAGGGAAAATAAAAAGGAAAAAAAAATGGAAATTACATGCTGCTTCAACAGCCATTTTCCTCCTTCCACAGTGGAGTGAAGGGGTTTTGGTGAGAAATGTAGCCTAGTGAGTAAGAACAGAAGGTTACTCATTCCAGCTGAAATGAAGCCCTCTGACAGTTTACTAATGTGTGGAGGAAAAAAAAAAAAAAAAAAAGTTCTCAGTCTTATCAAACCTGAAGGTTACAATTAGCAAAAAAATTAACCTGAAAGTAAAGCATATCACATGGGATAAAATGAGATTAAATCTTTCTTTCTGCTAGTTTTAAGTGTAGCAAGTGTAGCTGAAGTATTTTGTTAATAGAATGTACTTATTTTTCCAACAGTAATTTATTCATTCTTTATCACTTTTTTTGTTTTTATGGCAGCAAGACATTCAGTGTTCCTAACTGAGTAAGCCTAGTGAGGGCAAAAACTGACATTTAGTTCTGGATCAGGATAGTGTTTTTCTCTCTAGATAGTGAAGTAGGGCTGTGTTGTGCTACTGCACAATCTTAACCAGAGCTATTTTCCTTTTTCAGGCTTATAGTGGATGACATTTAATGACGCATTGTCAGGTTACATCACATTGTTGTCAAAATTAGAGCTTTTATACTCCCTGCCTCAGGAGGAATATCTCCGTGGCATTTCAGAAGTGTACGACAGAATGAGCAACAACAGACAGAAAAGAACAGGGCAGGTTCTCAGTCACATTAAAAGAAGGAAATGCTCAAGAGCTGAGGCCGTGCTGAAGAGACAAAATATAGTGACGTTACATGTCAAAGTGTTCTATTTCTGCTGCCTCAAGCTTGGAGTTCATAAACCTTAAGGAGATCTGAGTCCATGAAGTATTCCTGCATAAGAACACCTGGATAACTTCCACAATAGACTCAGAATAATTTTTCTCTTTCTTGTCTCATATATTACATAAATGTTTTGTTGAGAAACAGGGTTCATTCACTTCAGACACAAATTTATATTCATGTTACTATCTTAAATTAGGGTATTGAATAATACAGGACTGTTTTACAAATAGGCCTACTTAAAGTTAATGAAGGGTATTCCCTCTGAATTTATCCCTTCCATTTGCTTTGGAACGGTAGGATTATTTTTAAACTTTAAATATTTTGTGCATAAGAACGTATTTCTTCAGTTTGAAGACAGACCTGAAAGTGCATTTTTTGGTTGGCATGAGCATAAGCTTTTTTGATTTTATCCCCACTCTGCATTAGATGAATAATAAATTTAAAATCTTCTGTTTCAAAATCCAGTGGAATTGATACTGGAATTGATACTCTTTTATGTCTTTTCTTTTTTTCTGGCCCCTGAAATCTTTCTGCTTCTATAAAACAAAAACAAACAAACAAACAAATGAAAAACCCAAGAATAAAAAAGTAAAAAAGAAAAAAAAAAAAGAGAGTTTTATTTAGAAATTATATGATTTCTTCAAGAAAGCCAAGTGCAAGGTCCTGCACTGTGCTCAGGACAATGGCAAACATAATACAGGATGGGCAAAGCAGCTCTGATGGGAAGGACGTGACCCAGCCATGGGCACTCCCAGCCCAGAAAACCAAACGTGTCCTGGGCTGCATCCAAAGCAGCGTGAGCAGCAGGGGAGGGAGGGAATTCTGCCCCTCTGCTCTGCCCTTGTACCTGGCATACTGAATGTAGCTCTGGATTGCTCATAGTGAAAAGGACATGGACCTATCCAAGGGACCCCAGAGGAGGGCCACAAAGATGATCTGAGGGCTAAAGAACCTCTCCTGTTAAGAAAAGCTTCAAGACCAGGAGTTGTTCAGCCAGAGAAAAAGAGAGTTCAGGAAGACCTTATAGCAGCCTTCCAGTACCTGAATGGTGCCTACAAGAAAGACAGAGAGGGAAGCCCTGGAAGTGTTCGAGGCCAGGTCAGATGGAGCTTTGAGCCACCTGATCTATTGCCAGGGTGGTTTAAAGTAGATGACCTTTAAACATCCCTCCTAACTCAAACTATACTAATTTCATGACTATAAGGCACATCAGATTATGAGGTGCATTTCTGGGTGCCAGCAAATTTGCGAACTTTGTCCATATATAAGGCGCACCGGACTGTAAGGCACACTCTTTTTTTGCAACGAGGATCCGCACGCAACAAACTAACAAATTGGTAACGGAATCGCGTGATTGCGGGGTTTACTAAGGCAGATGCTCAAATTGCAAACATTTTTCATAGATTGGTGTAGCCTTTAAACACAGCCCCAGGCGCCTTCCCCGTGCTGCAGGCCTCAGCACTCCCGCCTGGCTCTGGTTGGTGTGGCTCTTGAGGCTCAGGGTTTCCGCGGCACTGCCACGGCTCGTGGCTCACACTTCTGGGTTGGCAAATGTCCAAACTTTGTCCATATATAAGGTGCATCAGGTTATAAGGCGGACTTCCGGGTTTCAGTCAAAATTTTAGTCAAAGGGTGCGCATTATAGTTGTGAAATTCCTGTACGCTTTTCTTCTATAGAGTTCTGATATATTGTAACCTTACATTCACTTTAAAATTTCTTTAGTCTACTTAAATTGAGATTTACAATGCTTTTCTCCCACTTTGGTATGCTAACTGCTTCTTACATGGAATGAAAATATCTCTCTCTGCATTTCAGCACACAATCTCATTTAAAAAATTAAATCTATAAAATTAATGTGCCTTTGCTTTTTGGCAGGAGACTTCAATAGTAATTTGGCAGAAAAATCTTTGATTATGGTATTCAGCTGCACACATTTCTTTCTCTTCTTTAGCCCATTCCTACTCTAGAGTTGGCTGGCTTGGACAACTCATTTGTGATATGCACAGTGAATATGTCAAAGCTCATCATGTTTTTCACTGAGTTGCTAAGTTCCCCCTAACTTTGCTGCCCCAGCAAAATCAGTGCTGTCTTTCTGGAGTCATATCTCCAGTAAAAAAAATAATTTTGTGAATGTAGACAACTCTGTGTTAAAGTGAATGTTGATGTATAATTTTCATAGTTATTGATAGGGATCCTATCATGAAGTCTAAATATTTTGATTCCTCCATTTAATAGAAGATAATATTTAATTTGGTTATTGGTTGGAGGGGGGTTTGAGCCTGTATTTTATGACAACTATTATTTCCAAAAAGTAGTTTAAGAATCCCTGGTCTCCTCACATTCTTTCTTGGCTTTCAGGATTTTCACTCCTGGGGCTACAGTGGAAGTCCTGAGTTACCTAGATCCTTCTTGAAGAACCAGAAGACTTAAAGTTCCTGGGACCGAGCTTTCTTACCCTTACTAGGGATATATCTATAGACTGGATTCCTATGAAACACAAACACACACACACACACATACACACACACACACACAGAGTCTGTCTTGGAAGACTACTTTAAAGGATGGGTAATCCCACTGCTAGATGAAATTAAATTTCTTTTTTTCTACTGAGCTGCTACAAATTGCAGTTAGGGGAAAATAATGTTATTTTTAACAGTTTAATATTGACCCTGTAAAACATTGTAACAAAGTTTGAAATGTATATGCCAGCAGCACAGACTAATTGTGCAAAATTAGCCCATGCAAACAATTTTACAATTTAACTGAGCACAGTCATAGTCCAGTTTTTAAATTGTTGCGTATGAGGGCAAGATACCCCTTTCAGAGGGATAATATGGGAACACCAGCATTATTTGAGAAGAAAGAGAAAAATTGCATGGAACCGAATCTTGAAATCTTTTTCTAGCTCTTTTTAATTTTTCATTGGGTGGGCTCCAAGTGTAATTCAAGAAAATAAAAAAATTATTATAAGCTTTGTAAATTTTGTTCTCATCTATATAGTATGTCTTGCTTTGAATTCTGTTCTGAAAATACATCATCCATCAGTCAGTATGTTAAAAATGCAACATGTACAGGATGGGAGATCACTCTCCTTACGAAATCTCCACATGGTCGTATAAAAATAATGCACTCTTTGAGGCAACTGGAATGTCGCAAGATACAGAGAATCAGAAAAACTATTTATACATTTTAATGAAGTGTGAGACAGCAGCATTTAAAAAAGAGGTTTTAAATCCAAAACCCAAAGAAACACTTCCATGATTTATGGCCTAAATCCAGTTTGCATGAGCCAAACCAAGTAACTTGGAAGAGTACTTTTTCTACTTAAACTGAAAGAAGTACTTCTTGGTCATACATAGCCGGATTAACCAGTTTGGTCCATCTTAATCCAGAGGGGGAGCCCTTACTGCCCTGCAGACAGGGATAAAAATGCTTTGAGAACAGTTTTTATTTCCTGCTTTATTTCCTGATTTCTTGATGCACCAAGCTATTGGTGCACACTCAAAGCACACAGCTTAGCTGCTATGTTAGAAGGAAATATCAGGATACCAGGATTTTATTTACGGTAATTTCATGACCATAAGGCAAACCGGACTATAAGGCGCACTTCTTTTCAGCAGCGAGGAGCTGCACGCCACGCAACAAAGTAACTAATTAGTAACAGAATCGCACCATGGTGGGTTTACTGGCATGTGCTCAATTTGCAAACGTTTTTCAAAGATCAGTGTATCCTTTAAACGCAGCCCCAAGTGTCCTCCCCGTGCGTGGGGCCCTGCACTCCTGCCCACCCCGGCTGGTGAGGTGGGGCTTGGGGCGGCCGTGGCTTGTGGCTGCCATGGTTTGGGGTGACCATGGCTCACACCTCGGGGTTGCTGTCATTCAGGGGGGCTCGGGGCCGCTCGCAGCTTGGGGAAGAGCGGGGTGGGGCCATCCTGGGCTTGGGAACGCCCTCAGCCCAGGGGCGGTGCGGGGTGGGGCCACCCTCAGCTCGGGGCCGCCTTGGGCTTGGGCCTCCCTCAGCTTGG
>PYHW01009276.1:814500-856129 GCA_013186435.1 Turdus rufiventris
GCGTGGGGTGGGGCCGCCCTTGGCTTAGGGCTGCCCCGGGCCCGGGCCTCCCTCTGCTTGGGGCCGCCCCGGGCTCGGGCCTCCCTTGGCTCGGGGGTAGCACGGGGCAGGGCCGCCCACTCCCACCCACCCCACACTGCTCCTGCTGGCTGGGGACTGCCCAGTCCTGCCCATCCTGTGTGGCTTCTGCTGATTGGGGGCTGCCCATGTCCACTCGGTCCCGCCCAGCTCATGCGGCTCCCACTGGCTGGGGGCTGCCCGGTCCCGCCCCGCCTCGTGGCTCGGTTAACAGCTCACACTTCCAGCTAGGCAAATTTCCAAACTTTGTAGATCATATAAGGCCCACCAGACTATAAGGCACACTTCTGGTTTGGGGGGAAATTTTAGTCAAAAGGGTGTGCCTTATAGTCATGAATTTACTGTACATGCTCCACTGCATGACAGAGTCTTTACCCATAAAGCATACATATTAAAAAAATAACAAGGTTGGAATAGTCAGCTTAGATTTATGAAGGGCATGTGAATGACCAACCTTACTGCCATCTCTTAGTGTGTTAGCTGACAGGTGGAAAGCAGCAGCTATATTTTACCTTCACTGTAGCTTTTCAGAATGGACTTTCTCATCCTCATAATCAGGGAGAGGTACAGTCTGGATGAACGGACTGCTGGGGAGTTAAAAATGACAGGTTCATTATGCTCAGAGGCTAGTGCTGACAGCTGGAAGGTCAGTAACAAATGCTGTCAGGCATTTCACCAGGGCTGATCCTTAAACCAATGCTTTTTAAGGTCTTTAGTAATGCACATGGTGGGATGTAGCTCCTTGGCAAGTTTGCAAATGAGACTCACCTGTAGCACTTGGTAAACTAGAGAGTAGTGCTTTTTAAAGTGACTGAGGTCAAAGGGAACTCAACAGTACTGAAGAGAAGACAGGAATCACAAATTCAACAACACTTGTGGTCATGTCCACGTGATGAACAAATTCAATACACCCAGATGACAGATGGAAAGGGACTTTAAAGAAAAAAATTCTGGGGTCCTAGAAGACAAGAAACTGGAAGATGGGTCTATCTTTGCAGTAGTGAAGGCCAGCTGCATACTACGTTGCACAGGCAAAGTGTAGGAAGCAGGTTTATGGAAGTGGCTGTTTGCCTCTAGTCAGTATTCATAAACTTCAACTGTATTATTATTCTGAGTTTCATGCCTCCCAGTTCAAGTAAGATATTGACATTTGACTAAAAAATGTTTTAATTAACGCAATACACCATTGTTTTTTTGCTTTTAGCAGGAGATAGGACTGGATGACCACCAGAAGTGCTTTCCAACTGATGCTTTCTGTGATTATGCACTGCAGCACCCTCAAACCACACCCCTGGTGCTACAGCCAGGAGTCTGGTTCATCTAGACTGTCTGGATGAACCAAAATTTTGACAGTTCATCATTTCCTCTTCCTCTTCTGCCATATCCATCTCACAGACTTTCATAGCTCATGTCCTACTACCACTTGCATGTTGCTATCCCCTTCAGCATTGCAACTGCTCCTAGCAGCCAAGATCTGGTTTTCACAAACAGACAGAACCATAAATTATGTAATTTCGTACTTTGTCAATCTCTATATACAAATGAAGCCATTACGTGTCCAGCATATAAGCCTTCCACTTGGGATACTTATTTCTGAGCAGACACTTGTACAACTATATTGTAAAGAACTTACAGATTTAAAAGCAAAAAGTCATGAAAATATAATTCTTCATTTACACGTAAATTGCACCTTAAATTCCAGTTGCAATTATTTGCTCTTTTCGCTTAGCCTTGGCTACTTTTGCTCACATTCTTCCTTGGCTTACAAAAGACTAGGTGGTACATGACCCAGACAACTTGCACAGGATTAACATGCTCTGAAGGTGAGGGCTAATTCAATCTGTAGATGTACCTCAGAAACACTGCCCATCACTGGCATCAGCCTCTGGGCATCAACTTTTCTTGGTAGATAAAATGTTTGTGGTACTGTACTCCATCCAGAGCTGGAGCATGCCTGAAATTTTATTTTTTTCTTTACCCTGTTGAAATCAAGTGCAATGTGCAAGGCACTAGTACTGTAGCTACATCATGTCAATCAAAGTTCCCTTTTGTTAGAGTTTGTGTCAGCTGGTCCTCTGCCCATCATAACTGCTTGTGAGGAAGGGTGATGGGGCTTGTCTACTCTGATTACATTAAGTAGAAAGGACTGAGAGAGATACTGTAGTAGCATGGTATATATCTTTGGTACATATGCACTTCCTATTTTTTGCTAATAGGTGCCTAATAAATTTTGTCTTTATGTCATGTGCTATTTTAGACCTAATTTTCCTTACTTCAAATTGAATAAAAAGCCTATTTTTCCCCTATAGAAATTCTCTGACTTGTGTTCTAGACTAAATAATAAGATGATAAACAACATGAAAAATTTAACAGAAAGATGGGGGGAAAAATCACACACACACATACACACACATTATGCTATAAAAGTTTTAATGTGAAAACACTATGTTTGTAAGGTGGTTTTTGGTCCTGTTAGACTGAATTTTTTGTTCAGTTGATAGCTCTAACACAAAATTTATGGCCTTGTGGTGATTCAATATTAAAAGAGTCTGCTGGCAATATTCACATATCTCAATTCTATGTCAAAATCTGTATCTACATTTCTGTAGTTTTATAGCTGTTCCTGGACAGTCAATAATATGAACAAGCTGTTGTGACACTTATGCTAACATATACTAACCTCAAAGATATTTAAGAGGAAAAGATTAATCTGAAGATTATTAAAGGAAGTGATGGTCCTTAAGGATGTAGCCGAATCATTTGATTTCAAAAAAGAAACCTTATCATCTGTATTAAGCACATAGAAATACATTACTCTGAAATATAGGAAAAATCTAAACTAAGCTGATTATCATGTGATTTGTCATTGTGGGTTTTACGGTATTTTTAAAAAGCATCCTGTAGAGTATGGCAGTGTCACCCATTTGAAATGCAAGAGAAAATTATTTTCTGGCCTTGAAGCAGTGGTGAAAGCAAAGGTTGTTAAATTCAAATCTTTAAAATTTATTTGTCATAGTAACTTTTAAATATACTTATGCATGCAGTAAAGGAGCATTAATTTTTTAAATGTTATGCAGTTTTTTTCATTTTACTTAAAATTCTGCAGTCTGTAATCATCAATAATCTGGGATTATACCTGTGTTGGATTATGCAACAAGCTTTCTGGGTATGAAAATTAATTTTTGCTATTACATTCTTATGTCTCATTTAAAATGATGCTGTTAAGAAGACCACACAAATTAGTTAACATCACTGTGAAACTGGAAATTAAACTTAAATTTTAACAACTATTGTTCATGTTTAAGGACCAAAAGCTTTTAGTTTAAACCTTTAAGCATAGTAGTAATACTGCACACTTAAGTGAATGTCTAATGAATGGCTCATTTTCAGATTTTATATACAAATACAAATATGTATCTGATTTTGTCACATCAATTAAACTCTAGGATGTCCTTATTCATTCTAATAATCTGAATTTTATAATAATTTTTTTACTATAAAATAAACACTTGCAAATACTATATAAAAGAATATTTTCCACTGCATTTCTTGACCTTGTTAATTTCCTTTTGATTTTAAAGTTGCCAGTTAAAAATAACATTGCCAAGACTTTAACATAAAAGCAACAGAGTAATACAATCCATTTTAAGAAAACAAATGGAATTTTCCTACGCCAGACTTATTTTAACTGCTTAGATAAAATGCTAAAAATCTAGGACAAATCACAAAAAGAACAAAAGGTACTAATCCAGTCCGCCCTCATCAGAGAATTTATACATACCAACAACAAGTATTTCTAATATTTATGTTCAGTATTTGATTGTAATATTAGTGCTGGTGTTTGTACATAAAATTTCCAGAGTAAACTTATTGTGAAAAAAATCACACTTTATCTTTCCAACAACTCAAGCATGCAAGTCCATTGACTGTGTATCAAGAGTTATATCCATACTCTTATTTGAAGAGCAATGAAGCTGAGTAAGGGTCTAGAGAGCAGCTGCAGGAGCTGGGGATTTTATCCTGGAGAAAAAAAAGCTGGGAAGGGACCTTATTGCTCTTTCCAACCACCTGATAGGAGGGTGAGGCAGGTGGAGATCGATCTCTTCTCCCAGGCAGAGAGTGACAGGATAAGAGGAAATACCTCAAAATGCACCAGAAGAGGTTTAGATTAGATATTGGAAGAGGATTCCTCGTTGCAATGGTGATGCAGCATTGGAACAAGCTTCCCAGGGAAGTGTTTTAAAGATGTGTAGGCTGGGGCACTTTTAGACATGGTGTGACCACAATGAAATATAGTCAGGTCTTTGTGTGAATGTCCCTACACACACCATCTGCCAGGGTAGGAGGGAACTGTGATGATTGAGATTGACATGGGTAAACATCAGCCTGCAACAGGGTGGAAGATGTTGCTGGATATTGGGCAAACTGGACCCATTGTCTTCAGATATTGTAGGCATCTTCTGTGTGGATCCTCTCCCTGTCAGACTAAGCCCAGGCTGCCTTTTAAGAGCAGCAAACACCACTATTTTGTCTTGATATCAGCAGCAGTTTTATTATCTCACCTCAATAGGTGTATTTTATCACCTCAAACAGCTAAAAATAGTTGGGTAGATAGAAATAAGTTTTAAAAAACATACTTAGTTGGGGTCATAACAATTACGTTCACATAGTATATTTCCCAAAGATTTTTGGAATAAATGGCTGGATGTCCTTGAGTTTTAATTCTATCTTTCTGGGTGATACAACAGATTTCAGATTTATTGTATCTTTTTCCTGACATTTAGCATTGCCCTTTGCTGACCACAACCTTCTACATGTCAGATACTGTCAGCTGTCCACTTGATTTGATGGCATATAATCAAATAGGACATGACTTCAAGTGGTGGTATTTTTCAGCCTAACTTTTTCTAATTGTATTTATTCATCTGTTAGTAAACAGGGTCTCAGAAAATAACTAGTTATGAAATTTTCACATCTTGCAAATACCTTGTTTCATTTCTAGTGCAGCTGCCTCTCCATTTCTCACCTTCCCTGAAGAAGTCACCATTCACAATTCAAGATGTGGGATGGCTTCCTAGAAGAAGTCTGTGTAAAGTTTCTTGAATCTAAGGTGTAGTTGCTTCCTGTGCCAGCAAGGAACTTGCTGTCCTGTCTGCAGGCATCACTCAACTCTTCACCTTCCTTTGGCTGTGTTGGCAAGATCAGTTGTATCCCATCAAGGATATCTGAACAGCAACTGGTTCGTGAACTTGCTGGCTTTCTTCAATTTGGAAACACATTTTTCCCTTTATGAGGAGAAACTTTTAAGTGTCACCTGGCACCCATCATGCAATGCCTTGGCTTCCTGTTGATTACATCCCCAGGAACGGAGTTCAGGCAGGAGCCCCCACAGCAGGGCCATCTCAGATTCTGAAGGAAACCTGTCAATGAACTTACAAAAACTAACAAAATGAACTTACAAAAAACCAAAACCTAACATCAAAACTAACAAATAAAAACTAATATTGCTTACCAGTGCAAACAGGGTACTAAAGAACACAAACTCTTGCTTGCTTCTTTACAAGGTTGGGCTGCTCTGATACTGTATTCCTAACATGAAATAGGGATTTCTCTGTGGTTCTGTTTTAAAATGAGTATTTTTAAGGATTGCAAAAGCGCATTCTTCCGAGAGCTTGACAGTTTTTTAACAGTGCATATTCTGTCACTGACAATAATCCCAGGAGAATATATTGCTGACTGGGTTTGTTCACCCCACATACAAGTAATATGCTTTTCTGTGGGGTGGGACATGTAAACTACATGTCCTGCTGTCCAGAAATATGTATCTAAATTTAAGAAGACAATTCACCTAGTCAGATTCAATGACCTCATCTATAATTTGGACCTAACTAGCCAGCGCAAAATCTCAATTTTCAGTTAAGAGGCATAGTGGTTGGTTTTTTATTTTTCGTCTGCTTTTGGGAAAGAAGATTTTTCTTCTTTTTTTTGGCTTAATTTTTTTTTTTTTTTTTTTTTTTTTTNTTTCATTTTTTGTTTTGCTGTTAGTTTAGGTTTTTTGTGGGCTTTTTTGGTTATTGTTTCAGTTGGTTTTAGGTTCAGGTTTTTGTGGTTTTTTGTTTGGGGTTTTTGTTTTGTTTTTTGAGACGGTGGGGGTTTTTTGTGTTTTATCTTGAAAATAATTCAGATGGTAGCAACTAACCAATACTGCACACAGATATTTACCTAGATGAAATATTGCTGCCTACATAATCATTATAATTCTTGATTATCAGTTAGTGGCTTTTGAAAAATATTTGTAAGATAATTCTTCAGTTAATTTTGAAATATTCTGTGGGTATTTTCACCATAAATTGTCAAAAAGTTATGCTTTTAGAAGAGTTGAATCTAGATGTTACACTATTTTGCAGTCTGAATAATTGAGTAGAAAGTCTGAATTAAATAAAGTGTTTGATTTGTACTTGAAGGTGACATTTCAAGCAGTAATTATTTCAGCAAAGTCTGATATTACCAAACTTGGCAATTGCCTTTCTGTCAGACACTCAAGTAGCAGTGAATAAGAAACCAAGAACCTTTGAGCCTGAAAGTCCTAAGTGTTTACAAATTTAGAAAATGACTTGACCATCTATCCTTCAGCTAGGCAGAACACTTTGAATATTGGAAACAATCACAAGTCTTCTGAAAACAAAGCACAGAAAAATGAAACCAAACCTGGATATCGATAATTTTCTGCCTCTTTAGGTATCATTAATACCTCATGTGAATACACAGATGCTTCCCTGTGTTTAATGTATGTTGAGGGAACCATAGTACAGCTCTTATTTTCTTCTAAAGTTTTAGATAGTGCATTTTAATCTGTACACTTAAAAAAACCTGCCATTCTAGTAACTACATTAGTTTTCCATTGCAAACTGACTTTCAAAAGTACTAGGTAATTATATTTAATAGCCCACTGTAAGTAACTAAATATAGGTAATAGAAAACGAGTTTTAATAGGAATGAATAACAAATTTATGTACTCTAGCTTTTATTGCTCTCTATAAAAAATAAAAAGAATGTTCACAAAATGGAAAATCTTTAATCTGCAGTTTTGTAAGCTACGCTGTTTAGCGTAGTCTCAGGTGGAGTAGTGTACGTCTCTAAGTATCACATTGAATGCGCAGGCTCATTAAAACATGGAAGGCGCATATAGTGCTGAAACAAGGCTTGCCCTTTTCAAGTCCACAAAAAGCTTTTAATTACAGGAGAGAAAAAAGAACCATTGGAACCAAGCCAGTAAATCAAAACCTCTATTTTTTCAGTCACCAAAATAAAGCAGTTTCAAAAATATTAAAAATTGTAATATTCAAATTTTTTGGGGATCTTCCATGTCCATTCCAAGAATGCTTAAAGATGTCAAGAAACAAAAGAATAGTTTCACAAAAAACTAAGCTACCCAATTATAAACATTTTTGAGAGACATTCAATGTTATAAATAGGTTATTTTGTTGTTTTTAAGGGTTTGTATTTTTTTTTCAATGAATCTCTCATGATTAATCTTCCTTTGAGATTGATTGCTATACTAATCATATTGTCCATATGGCATTGAAGTAATTTATAGAGTACTAAGATTCTTATTCATCCATGCTTCAGATTTTTCATAAAATAAATCTGCCATCATTTTTGCTGGAAAACACATTTGTGATTCATAAATGACTAAATCCAGTCTATTTTTCCTCATATCTGGAAAGACAAAGATAACAAAAAAAGTAATCTTCTGGCAGATACACTTCTTCTCTGTGCAATGATGAACTGAAAGATAAAAAATGTACTGAAACAGGGTTTTCCTGCCCACACTGCTGTCAACCTGGCAACCTCTGTTGCCAGGGAAGGATTTTTTATTTTATTGTAGTATGTCCAAATGCCAGAAAACATCAAGTAACATGGAAACTGCAATTCCTGAAGACAGCAACCTTGTATGTATTGTGTCTTGGAATGTTCAGCTGTAGAGATGGGTGAAAAGAGATGGAAAATAATTATGAGCTCTTATGGGGATTTCCCAGGATCTTTGTTTTAATTGAGGGGGAAACACAAAGGAAAAAAACTAAGCAACTTGAACATAGTTTAAAAGAAAAAGCAGCATTAAAAATGCAGTCTCAGAGTAGACTTCCTCTTTTTTCCTGTTATTTTTAGCAAACTCTAAACTCTATTGCTCTTGGCATTTCAGCTGAGAATTTTGGAATTAAGGAAAGAAATACCCGCTTGCTCTTCGCTTCTCAAGACTGAATAAACCCAGCCTGTCCTCAAAAGAGTGAAGCTCCAGTCCCTTAATCATCTTCTTTGCTCTTCACTGGACCTGGTCCAGCACCTCCAAGTCTCTCTAGTGCTTTGAAGATCAGAACTGGATACAGCACTCCAGCTGTTGCCTCCACTGGAGAGAAAAATTACACAGAGACAGAAAAGTCGAATTACATCTGACCATTTGCTAGTTTGTAAACCAAGACCACGTCTTTGTGTGGTATTTTCCCTGTGTGCTAAATAGTACAAATTTTCTTGTTGGTTTGTTGTTCTAAAAAGTCTTATAAAACTATTTATGCTATTTATATCTCATTCAACTGTCACAGTAGAAATTGCTTTTATCTGATATTCTTATTATTCAAAAGGAAAAAAAAACTAAAAGGAAGACATTCGAAGACATTCGATGTATAAATTTCACTGAAGGTCATTGATCACTGTTATTCCCAGAAGGAACACCCATTCAGATTCATTCATTTTTCTGTCTTGGAAGCCAACTGAAAGCTTTCCCAGTAGATCTGGAAATTCTACTTTTGCTAGTTGAAAATATGATATTCCAAAAATCCAAAAATCAGGAAAGCTAACCCGTTCCCACTAATTTGGGGATTTTCTATTTATAATCCTGCACAAAGTGACAGGTTAAGAGATGAGGAGTGGTGCCTATTAATTTTATTGTTTTTTAAATAGGCAGTCTTCATCAAAGACCAAGTGAGATGCTGGTCAGTAAGTGCCCATGTCCAGACAATGAGCAAATCTAAACCAGAGACTACTTAAATTTTCTCTGCTTAAACACCCTCAAATATTGAACATTTACAATTCAAAGAGTCTAATGAGAATATTGCCTCTTTTCTCACAGATGATGGATTAAAGCAAAATCAGTAGACACCATCATCTCCTGCAGGGAATTTTTACCATTTGGTTACTTTCTCCCTTTCTCACACCATGGTGCAATTAAGACATTCTGTCATTTTTGTCCTTCTTCCCATATGCAAAGCCAATTGTGTCAAAGAAAGCAGAAGTCAGTAGGTTTATGTTGTTCTTCATTCTGAGCCTGAGATAAGAGCTCAATTTTTTTTCTCGGCAAAGCTGTATGCAAATGAACACTCAAAAAAGTTTTCATCTAACACGGCCTTTCAGCTTTGGTGGTTTTTAAAATTTTTTTTTAGATTTTATTTTTAAGAAAATATTCTGCAGAGAATACATAAATAATGCCATACTTCTGAAACGAAACAAAATTTGAGCATGAGAGCTGTGTGAATAAGTACTGGTGTATCCAATGGGAACAGATTTTCACCCTGTGCTATAAGTTTAGAAGAGATGATAGGCTTTGAAAAATTGACACCTATTTCATAAAATAGTATAAAAAGGACACAGAGAAATGCAGTTTTCACTTTACATGCTTTGCAAATTTCCTGCAACTTCAAGAACAACAACAATAACAACAAAAAAGTATTGTTGAAGTTCAATGCATGGGTATTAGTAATTTTGCTATAGTTCAAAGAAAGTTTGTGTTAGAAAACAGAAAAGAAAAGCATTTCCTAGGAGTCTCCTACGAAATTTACAGGTTTTTCTGTTTTTCTGCCTCTTGGTTTAGTAATTTCCCATAACAAAAAAAAATTAAAAAAAAAAAATCAACAATGAATCATCAGAGTGCAAAAACCTGTTGTTTGATTCCATACCAAGTGCATTGTGACCACACCAACTACAGTGTTATTGAAAACAAACTGGAAAACTTAAGGACAAATTTATTACAAACTAAACCAAGAATAAATTTTTTCCCTACCATTTTGAAAAATTTTAACTTGCACATACTTCCATGTATTTAAAATTTTAACTACAAGCTAAACCTGTTCCTATTCAAACTTCTAGTTGGTGCTCTAAAATACCTGTTTTAATGGCATTTCAAACCATAAAACATATTTTTGGGAGAAAAGGATAACTAATACTGTCTCTATAGATGACTTAAATTTTTCTGTTGAACAATAAATTCTAATTGACATTGAATCTAATTTAAAAATCTCTTGCTGAAAATAATGTTGATATGAAAGTTTCTTTTGTTAACCTAGCTCATATTAGGACCCAGTGGAAGAGCTCTAATTTCAAGCATCTGAGGAAACACAACTGACATGTTAGAAAAATCACAACAGCAAATAGAATACAGTTTTAACTAGTAACTTGCATTTAACAATATATTATACCCGACCTTTATATAGTGCAGAATAATATGTATTCTTGACTGCAATTGATTCTTTAAATTTAAATAATCTGGTTTCCATGAATAGTTAAAAGTGGTGCTGTGTAGCCGAATGGACCCAACAGTGTTTAGACATTGTAACTTCTGACAGATGCAGAACTATGCCTTAATACACAGCCAACGAAGGCCATACCATAATACTAAAGTTTATTACTTTTGACTCACATAATTTTTGAATCCCCTCACATCACCATATTTGCCAACGTTATACAAGCATCACTTATTTATACCACAAAGGGTGCTCTTTTGATTTTTCTCTCTGCTCTATAAATCTTTTCTAGCTGAAGAGTGGGTGCTTTGGCTGCGGCAAAGGCAGTCTGGCTGCCTGCTCTTCCCAGGGCATGGAGCAGCAGGAAAAGAGACAGACAGATGCACTTCCCTGTCCAAGCCCCACCCTCCCTCCAGCCTGCCAGCCCCTCCCTATCCCACCATAATAAAATTCTGAATTTGCGTCCATCTGGCTTTCATGGTATTTTCCAGATCTACAATCTGGGCACACTTTATGTGTGGTTACATAACTCATAGGATTTTTTTCTTTCATGGGAAGGATTTAACAGAGCGGCTGTCTACTGACCACTCTGATTACTTTAATACATTATTTTGAACAGTTTTCTAGTAATTAGTATACAAATTAAATTGTTCTTTAAAAAACCTGCTGTTTTTGCAAAACAGTATTCAGAATTTTTCACTAGGTGAACAAAAGATGATGAAACATTAAGTGTAACATTAAAGTCAAACTTTCAGAATTAAGCTGTCTTAGATTTAGATTTCATTTTGAAAAGAAATAGGACAGCAACCATGAACAAATATTGTTGTGGCAGTAAAAAGACTGAATTTAAGACTGTTTAATTTAAGACTGTTTCTTTTATTCCAATCTTTTTCTAAGGTTCCTATTGACTGTTACTTCTTCTAATTGATTCATCTGTGACCTAATGGATTTTATCGTTAGGATAATTCCAAGGATATGTTTTGGGTTTTTTCCTCCTTTTCTTCAACCTTCTGAAATATTACCACTGAAACTAAACACATCACCTTCTCTCTGCATTCAGCAACTCCAGAAAACTCACTGTCCATAATTCTGCCTCTTTTTCTAACACAATCTTTTACCATTTGTTGGGACATGAACATGCACTTCCTAGAGCTGCATATAAATATACTATTATCTGGACTCTTGAAGACATGCTTCTATAAAACTATCTTGCTTTCTTTCCCTTGTTGCTGTGTTAGGCTTTGTTGTTCCAGCTGGGTTTTAATTTCATTGTAAAAGGCAAGTCTTGATTCAGCATGAGGTTTGTAGAAGAAAAGGGCTTGATGTTCATGGCTGTAGAAGCCATCTCCTCTCATTGTGGAGAACATCTATCTCTGTCCAAGTAGTAGGAAAGAGGACTGCCTGGACTAAATAGGTTTTTTGGCTTACCCCCAGCAGGCAAGTAAGCACTGCAGCAGCTGCTTCCTCATTCCCGCAGCCAGTGGGATTGGGCAGAGAATTCTAAAAGCACAAATGAAAAAAATAATGGGATATGATAGACATTCATAGGTTGGTAGGTAAAGCAAAAGCTGTACATACAGGAAAAGCCTCTCAAGGAATTAATTCAGTGCCTTCTGTGGGCAAGCAGGTGTTCACCATCTCCAAAAGAGCAGTGCCCCATCACGTAATTGAGACTTGGGAAGACAAACGTCACTACCCCAAATGATCCCGGCCTTCCTCCTTCATCAGCCAGATCACCCAGCCTTATGCATTGAGAGTGATGCCATATGGTCTGGAAGGGTCTGTTGGGATCAATGCCTGCCTCCAGCTTCTTATGCTTCTTGTACACCCCTACCCTCTTCACCAGCATGTGGTCAGAGAAACAGGAGAGGTCTTGGCTGTGTATGAGCCCTGCTCAGCAATAACGAAAACATCTCTGTATTATCAACCCTGTGTTCAACACACATCCAAAACACAGAACCATACTAGCCACTGTGAAGAAAAGTAATTCTACCTCAGCCAAAATAAAAGCAAGAGGAAGAAAAACAGAGCTAAAACACTGTGACTATAGAGTGTGTTCTCCTACACAGGCATGTAAGTCAGCTATCCAGGGTAAACTTGCTTTTATAAGCAGTTAAAGATTTGAAGAGATCACTGGGGAAGGAGCAATAGCTCTCCTTGTGGAACCCACTGTTGTGATGTTCCAAAGAACCGTGTTCTTTAGTGCAGCTCAGCATGACCCTTCAATATCTCTTTTTCTTTTGAAAATACTTTTAGGACTCCTTGCTAATCTCAGAATTTTCTGAGAAGCAGTGAGTTCCGTAAAGTGTTTTTGGTTTTTTTCTGATATTCCCATTTTCTTTGTGCCTACCTCCCCTTCCAAATTATAATTCTCCTACTTTCTCCTACTTTGTTACAATGACTCTACTGCACAGGAGACATCTGGCCTACAGGAAAAATCTGGAATTACTTTCTTGTGCCTAAGCTTATTGAATTTTTAAATTGTAATTATAAATTCATAAATAGGCCAAGAATTGTTGTTTAGGACCATCCTGGCCAGCAGCAAGATCTGAGCCAGTAAAGAAGGAAGGGAAGTTCCAAAGGCCAATTACCTTTACAAATAACACTGAACAGAGGTTGCAGCAAAGCAGATACACATTGAGGTGAATGGCCCCTGAATGGTCATCCCATCTGTCTTTGAAAGATAATTTAGAACAATATTTCTCCTCTTACCCATTAAAAAAAATATTTGCCACACATGTTTTATGGAAGAGCACCAATTATGCTTCTTTATTTGTTGCTTTCTCTACTGAAATTGATACAAATACAGTGGTAATTTCCAGGTAACAGACACTGCCATCAGCAGCTTTTAGAGCACCAGGTGTAGAGGCTGAGAAGCTGATTTTAATTTTGGGGTGGATTGTGGTGCTGCATCCCTGCCCTTGCCCTTCCCCTTGCCAGCTGCACTATGACCTGACAACTCAGGAGTAGAGATGCTCTTGTAGGATCCACTGTGGGCCATTTTTGGCATGTGAGTGTGAAATAAATATATCAGACTGAATAACAGCTTCAAACTTCGGTTCATTATGATTACAAAGGGACCCCTATAGCTCATTATAAAACAACATACTCAAACAAGATAAATCATGTGAAACAAATCAGTTTTAATGCTTTCTTTAAATTGCATATACATCTGGTTAATTTACAGAAGTCTGCATCCTTCACCAGGAAAATCCAATATGTACAGTAATTTCACAACCATAAGGCGCACTGGATTATAAGGTGCACCTCCAGGAGTCAGCAAATTTTGCAACTTTGTACATTATATAAGGCGCACCAGACTATAAGGCGGACTTTTTTTTGGCTGCGAAGATCCATGTCGTGCGCAACAAAGTAACTAATTAGTAAAGGAATCCCACAATCGTGGTGTTTACTGGCAGGTGCTCAATTCGCAAACACTTTTCACAGATTGATGTAGCCTTTAAATGCAGCCCCAAGCACCCTCCCCGTGCACGGGGCTCGGCACTCCCGCCTGCCCCTGGCTGGCAAGGCGGGGCTCGGGGCGGCCTTGGCTCATGGCTGCCATGGTTCAGGGCAGCCACGGCTCACACCTCAGGGTTGCTGTGGTTCGGGGCGACTCGGCACCGTCCGCAGCTCGGGGCAGCGCAGCACTGCCCGCTCCCTCTCTCCCTGTGCGGCTCCTGCTGGCCAGGGGCTGCCTGCTCCCTCTCTCACTGTGCAGCTGCTGCTGGCTGGGGGCTGGTTTCTCCCACCCCCCTCGCAGCTTGACACTCCCATGGCGCTGCACCCCCTCACGACTTGGTTCATGGCTCGCACTTTTTTTTTGCAGCGAGGAGCTGCGCTGTGTGCAACAAAGTAATGAATTACTGGCAGGTGCTCAATTTGCAAGCATTTTTCACAGATTGGCGGAGCCTTTAAATGCAGCCCCAAGTGCCCTCCCTGTGTGCGGGCTCCAGCACTCCCGCCTGCCCCTGGCGCTTGCTGGCGAGGCAGGGCTTGGGACAGCGGCGGTTTGGGGCGGCTTGGGGCGGCGGGGGCTCGCAGGGCTTTGGGGCCGCCGTGGCTTGTGGCTTCTGCGGCAGCTCAATCCTTCCCTCCCTGCGCTGCCCCAGCACTCCAGCAACCCCCTGGCTCTCTGGGAGCCCCGCGCTGCCCCAACGCTCCGGGTGCCCTGATGCTGGCAGGCTTGCCCCATGCCGCCGCTGTCCCGATGCTGGCGGGCTCAACCCGCACTGCCGCTGCCCCGATGCTGCCGGCTTTCCCCCCCCATCTGGGCTGAGCTGCCGCACTTTCTCCCCACTGCCCAGGCTGCCCTGATGCTGGCAGGCTCACCCCAGCCCGGCACTGGCCCGATGCTGCTGCCGGACAGGCTCTGCTCAGCTCGGAACTGTTGTGGGCTCACACTTCCGGGTTGGCAAATTTCACAACTTTGTACATTATATAAGGCACACTGGATTATAAGGCGCACTTCCGGGTTCGGGGGAAAATTTTAGTCAAAAGGGTGCGCCTTATATTCGTGAAATTACTGTATTTTCAAAGTTCCACTCTCCCTCTCTTTGTAGTTTTAGTACAGTTAAACTTTGACTACATGAAATAAATTAATGGATTAATTAGAAAATGTGCTTTGAAGATGGGTGAAACTTGTCAGTTAAAATGCCAGTAAAACAAGTGTGGCAAGTATTCACAAATTTGAATGAGAAAAAATTAAAATATTTTCCACCGGGATATAGGACTGGTAATCAATGGGAAAAAAAATTAAAGGCAAGGGAATTTTGTAATATTTTTGGTGTTTCTGTGGAATATGATATAATAAGTATGATCTATTTACCATATGGACTATGATATAATAAATAAATATTAAATAAATATTTTAAATAAATTAAGTAATTAGTGACTGTATTGTGCAAAACCCAGGACAATGAATGGGCACAATCACTTCTTTGTCGCAGACTATGTCAGAATCAGGGTCAAGAGTGGTAACTGATCACATATTGAAAGAAAAAAATGAAAAAGAATAATAAGAATTAAATAATATTATTGACATTTTTTGCAACAGGTGGTAATAGAGAATGCAATAGTATGAAGTTTTGCAAGAATATCAGGAATGTTTCAGAAATTAGCACAAATAACAGGATCCATACATTAACTATCAACTTTTCAGAAGAACAAAATACTATCTGCTATTATTTTAAAGCAAATAACAAAATACAGACAAGAGAATTATTTTGCTATTTGCTGGCCAAAAGGAGCACTCACTGACAAGCTGTTTTGGTTTGGTTTTGTTTTGTTTGTTGTTTTTTGTGTTGGTGGGGGGTTTTTTTTGTTTGTTTGTTTTTTGTTTGTTTGGGTTTTTTTTTAATGAAGGTAGATTGCTTTGAAAGGTGTGTTTTGTTTGCCAGAGTATGATAGAAGAAGGGTAAGCATTAGGTAAGGTAATACTGCTCCAATTCTTTTGGAACTGATTTGTATAGCTGAAGACTTTGGGACACTGCCTGGCATGTTAGAGTCTGCTTTGATTTAGATAATTGCCTTTACAGTTTTTAAAAAAAATATATAATATGAAACAAACAAAATGCAGATACCAACAAGACTTTTTCCAAACTTGTGTTAAGATTTAAAACTTTATTTTGAATGTTTAGAACATCACCACAAACATGGAAACTAATAGACACAAATGACTTCCTATCCAGTTTTAAAACAAAATATTTGCTAAAGAACTCACAACACATTTTCCTGACAACAATGTACCTTAATATTTAATATCTACATATAAAACCATGCATTTTAAAGATTCGTTTTGGCTGGATTGTGTTTTCTGGGTGCTAAAATGCACTGTAGAACTTACATGTTTAAATATTTTGTACATACATTTTAAACAGGCTATTATAGCGATACCACATTCCCAAATGAAACACAAAATATAATAAAGCTTTATATTTTCTTGATCTACCTTATTTTTTCCATATTAAAAAAAATAATTCTATATGTAATAGCAAAACAAATGTTTTAAACCAGCTCACGCATATGCAATATATGTAAAATCTAATAGTAGAAACTAGGATGGCAATGCAAGGGTATAAAATATGCTCTCTTTTGAGTCTGTGGTCCTTGAGTAATATTGCTTCTGTTCTGGCCTTGCTTTGATACATGCAAGTCCATGAAATACTTCATGGCTTATTACGTAGCAGGTGAGAAGTCAGCTGGGAACTAAAGGAATATGGTTCTCAAGCTTAACATTGGTAGCTACTTGTTTTATTTCTAACTTTGCTATACAATAATTCTATTCTTGCTATGAGGCACATTCACAAAAAAAAAAGTCCAGGGCTAAATTTCAGCCTGTAATATCTTTGCAGTCAGTACATTTTAAGTAATTCAGATCCCCTATATTGTACTTCTGCAAGATATTTTGCTATGTAAATAATTCATCCAGTTCAAGCAATAATGTTAAAAGGTTCCATATATAGCTTTTTTTTCCTTTCTTTCTTTTTTTTTTTTTTTTTTTTTTTNAGATTATGTCATAATTCTATGCTGGCTGCTAAGGCATGTGCCACACATGATGACCTTTGGCACTGGTGTGTTAGCATCTGAGGGCAACTGCTCTACTTTTGACCTCTATATGAGACCCATTATGCCTTAAGGTTGATCATTTTTCTGATTTTCCATCTTCATTCATGGAATCCATTGCTGTGATGTTGAGTAACATCAGCAAATTTTTTTACAAACAGAGTAAATGTATAAACATTTATAAAAGTCTTACTAAACATAGTGCTTTTAAGTGTTTTGCATCCCTGATCTGGAAATACCTTTTGATCTTTTGACAGACTGTCAAGAAAGATGCACTTGGCTGTATAGGTCAAACCAGGCTTCTTTATGTGTTTCAGGGACTATTTGAGAATGTAAAGAGACAGTCTGACAAAACACAGAATGAGCACTGGACTGTGACAGAGGACATCTGCTTTTGCTCCTGGATCTGTCACGATCCTGCTGGACAATCCATGTGCAGCTGTTTCCTGTGTCTGTGCCTCACTTTCACCACCTGAGAATTTAAGAAAATGATGTTGTAATTTTTGCAAAGTGCTTTGAGATTTATGAAAAAAGTGTTGTGTAAAAGCCTGGAATTTACTGTTAATGAAGAGCATAAGCTTTTTCCATGCTCTTTCCAGTTTTCTCTTCTTAATGCAATGAAATAAACACCAAAAAAAAAAAAAAAGTCTCTTTGAAATCAATAGGAGTTTCACACTCGATTCTACTGGTGCCAGAATTTCTTCTGACTCAATGACAGAAGTTGTGCTCCTTTCTAGACAGTGCTAGTAGCAAATTCTTGTGTATACTATTACTCTACCTCTGAAATGTCTGCACATTTGCTAGAAAGGTGGAAGGTAAGCAAGCAATAACTCTGAAAGGAACAAGGTAGCAATTTTTAATGCAAACACTGCATTTGAGCATCCCCAGAAGATATTTATAATGCACTAGCATGCAGGCTAATAATATAGGTACTTGACTTCATTTTCCCGCTTTTTTTTACATAAAAATTTACTAAAAATATGGTAGGCTCTTTTTATTGGTTTAAAGGAGTTCCTAAGGTACAAATTGTTACTTACCCAATTTTAATGTGTCCTGTAAAAATTGTATGTGCTTATTTTATTTTAGATGGCTTCTGTCACCACTAGGATACATATTTCGGTCATTCATACTAGGTTTTTAAAAAGCTTTGTAGAGACAGCCAGGAAAGCTCTCAATTTTTACTCTTTTCCCCTTTTCAAAGGTTTTGAGAAGAACAGTCTCCCCTGACAGGATGTTTTAAATAACGTGTTTTCTATTCTGAATATTTTATTGCATTATAACACAATTCTGACTACAACACTTAATATGCCAGATCCTGTAGTGCTTAGCCCAAAAAAACCTCCTTTTAGAGGGCACTAATTTCAGATATGTATTTGTTTCTATAAATAGTCACAGCAGTTCAAATAATGAGTTTAAATGGCAAATATAAAATACTTCAGACAATACAAAGGCAATAGATCTCATAGGGCATGAACATAAACTCTTCTAACTGGAATATAGTATTTTAAAGAAGCATCACTCAGCTAATCAGATAATTTGTATATTATGCCAAACCCTCTCCAAGGGTACCACCAATTCAAAAGACATTCCATTCATTCTCTAACCGCTAAATTCACTAAATGTCTTCATTTAACAGGCAGCAGCATTAGAACTAAGTCTCTCCCAAAGAGCCTTTCATAGGGGACTATCCAGTTCATTCTCCCTGGGGAAGCTTTCTGGTTTTATATGTACACCATTCCCATCTGGCATTCTCCACAAACGTCTGTTCTTCTCAAATATATTTGGGGCAGAAACTCAGGTGATTCTTGAAGCAGTGAGCCCAGAAAAGATGATCTCCAGCTCTCTTACAGGGATTGGCTTTTCCACAAGCTTCAATTAAAACTCTGCATCACACTAGAAAGAAGTGTCAGGCTGGGTGGATAGAGACAATATCTATAATTTTTAACTGCTATCCCCACACTTCCTTTTACTGTGCAATTGTTCATTTATTCAGGGGATCCAAGACAGTCTTATGCACATTCTCCCACCAGTCAGTAATGAAAATGGCAATTGTTCATCCACAGCATTCTTGAAGGAAATTATTAACACCATCCAGCATGCATTTGTATGTTCTAGGTGTTTCTTCACAACCATTTCTTTGTTTTTCTTCAGGTAATATACATTGCTTTCTCTTGCAATTATATGCAAATGCAGATGATATTAAGTTGATTTTCCAGATCTTTCCTATAATGTGAATTATGAAAATTCTTCTTTTATGTATATCATAAAATAAGGTATTCTGGGACATTTTTTGTTTTCTTCCTGATTTACTTTAATTGATTGTGAGAGTACATACATTTTAATTTTTCAGGGTTTTTTCATAGCAATCAGTACCTCATTTTTCCAATTTCCAAGTATTTCTTTTAAAACAGATACTAATAAATAGGGTCTTGCATGGTTGTTTGCTGTCTATGGGTTTTACATGCATATATTCAGATGAGACTTCACAGCTGATTTCTGGCAGTGTAATTTCACATCACCACACATTTTCCTTTCAGCTTCTCCTTCCTTTTCTGTTGCTTGCTTTTTTTGCCATCAATTTGCAAACTCACAGTCCTGCGTTTCTCCAGGTTTAGCAGCTCTTGGAATAACTCTTTCACATTGTGGTTTGTCTTGGCAGAGGTCTCCATGAAGGCACATTTCCACTTCTTAGCCATGGCTTCTCCTTCACTGCTTTCTACCTCTCGATTTTGGTTCTCATCATTTTTGTTCCCCACCAGCATTATTGGAATGCTTTCTATGTCTCCTTTAATCTGACATATTTGTTCGTAGATTGGCTTGAGTTCTTCCAAGGACTGCCGGCTGGTGATGGAGTAGACCAAAATAAAAGCATGTCCCTTAGAAATAGAGAGGCGTTGCATGGCTGGAAATTGATGGCTCCCTGTAGTGTCAGTTATCTGCAAAGTGCATATGCTCTTGTCACAGCTGATCACCTGCCGATAGGTGTCTTCTATGGTAGGGATGTAGCTCTCTCTGAAAGTGCCCTTCACAAATCTCAAGACCAAAGAACTTTTTCCCACTCCTCCAGCTCCAAACACAACTACCCTATAATCATTGCTTTGCTCAGGCATGTTTCTTGGTGTGTCACTTGCTCAGCTAGCGAGGAAAACCTAGGAGAGAAAACAACAAAAACAAGGAGACAGACATTAGGACAGGTACATGTGTAGATTGCATGCTGGGATATCTTTCCCAATAAGAGAAATAAATGCAATGTAAGTGATGGCATACTGGTTGTAGTAATTTAAGTCTTGCAGGGGGGTACAGAAAAACTTATTTCAATAGTAAATCAGGGTTTGCAATCCAGTCTGGACTCTTTGTCACTTCATGGTTGATTTATAATTCACACCATGTGTTTCAGTCTTCCTCCTGGACCAATATTCACAGAACTAAAAAGTTGCATCTGAGAATATCAAAAAGGCCTTGGTCTGAACAAACTGTAGTATGGTAATTATTCTTCTATATCTAAAACAGATCTAAAATAATAGTTGAAACTGATCACAGTACCGGTCTATGATAGTCAATTACTCTGAATTATCCCGGGTCTTCAGTAGTTAAGGCATTTAACCCCAGTGTTCTGAGTGACAACTAAGATGTGTTTGTAGATTATTCAGCAACAGCACATACTGAGCTTTGTTTTTAACTCCGTGGGAGTGCATGTAAAAAACACTTCAGTGTGTTTTGCCACTGGCATTTCAGGTCAAAGATTACATTTTTATAAACTCAGATTGCTCACATTAAGTCTGCCTTTTTACTCCAATATTTATCTTGCAGCAAATGACATTTGACATGAGACCAGCTATACTTATCAGAGAGACTCTGCAGACATATTTATAACATTTTTAGAAGCTTGTATTGCCAAGGTTGGCAAGGGCATATGTCAAAGGTCACAAAATTCTGTTAGTCCTGCAGTCAGTTCCCCTTGACAAAGCCCATCTCTATACAGGAGGACCACAATTATTTAAATAATAAATAACAGAAATGGTAAAATATTTATGTCTACAAGCTGTAGATGTTTTAGAATTCATTGAAATAAAGATTAATTTGTCCTCCCATCAGTAGCAGCTCAATAGGCACATAGCCCATACAAGTCTTTTTTTTTTTTAAATTTAATGAGATTTAAGCTAATAAACACTTCAAAAATAAACCCTAAAAATTGAAGAAAGCATAGGGTATTATGACTTTTCAGACCAAATTGATATATATAAGGGGTACATGCAGAAAAAAATGCAAAACTTGCTGCATCTGTACTTGCTCTGAAGAAAATGGGGAGGTCTTATGTGGAACTTTGCCCAAGGGCCTTAATGGCACCAAGCGATTAAATTTGCCTGTTGTAATTTTGCCTGGGTAGCAATAAACCCAGAATAAACCAAGGAATTTCTCTCCTGTTGAAAGAAAGCCTCCAAGCTATTTCTTCAATGCAGCAGAAGGAGTGACTGCATTGCAGGGGGTGATTTTAAGTTACCTTTTACCTGTCTAGCAGCAGGACAATACTGATGCTTTAGGGAATCTTAGTGGACCTCCCATGACCTTATTCTGGTTGCAAGCTCATGCCAAATTTTCTGTTTCTGCATTTTGATGCTGTTGCTCTTTATGCTAGTTAGACTTAAGCCATGCAAGGCATTCTGCACTAATGTCTTCAATTTGTTGTTCAAGCATATCGTGATGTTGTTAACTCTCGTGCAGGGCAGCCTATAGTGTCCTAATTCTAATATCTGAGTAAGCTGAAAACATCTGTCCTTACATAGCATGTTGGATGAAGGAATTTTACTTCCTCCTCTGCCATACCATCAGCAGAATAACCAGTGCAACTGGGGATGCTGATCCCGAGGCAAAGTGCAGAGCTGCCATAGCTCTGTCAACCCAGCCTGGCTTCAGGCAGAAGGCACCTTCACCCCTTCAATCTCTCCTGTGCTACATTCACTGTCACTCTGAGAGGCTTGTTTAAATATAGGAAAGATTGATAAATAAGAGTGTTCATCCTGAGGCACGGAAGCAAAATTGTTTTCCTGACAGCAGAATTTAAGAGATGGAAAGAAAAAGTAGCCTCAGAAAAAATGTTCATGTATGTGTTTATAGAAGAGGTAAAACTCTCTGAGGAACAAAGAAAATGAGTGAGCAACCCATGATGTTAAAAAGAAAGGAAAAACATAGCTGGAAACGAATGAGGAGGAGGAAGAAGAAGGTAGCATGATACTGTTCCACTGAGAATAAACCTGTATGTAAGAGCTGCAGACATGCAAATTTGGAACAGTCATAGAGCTTACAGTTGTGGATGACTGCACAGAATTAGTTACCATAAGAATTATAGTTTAATAATTTCTTGTAAGTAAAAAAGACAAGAGAGCAAAATCTGTGAATTCCACTTCAGAAGGAGCTTAAACATTAAACAGTCATATTATATGTAGCCTAGGAATTACAGGACTAATAAATAAAATGCACAATGAAAATTCTTACCAAAAAAATCAGTGAAATATGGAGTAGAGAAATCAAATTTTAAAAGCTAGATGAGTGTACTCCTGCTCTATTACACTGCATACTCTAAATGTACTCAGAAATCTCCAAGAAAACTGACACGTATGGCAGCCCAAAAGATAGAACAAACTGAAATGGGGCACTTAATGGCCTGAAGTATTAAGCATACAGAAAAATTCCAAGGGTCCTGAAATAGCATAGTAACAATCTTCAAAACATAGCAAGTTGTTACAAAGACGGAGAGTGTAGTGGAAAGAAAAAATTGAGCGTGCTCAATTTATGTGCTTGGCATTGTAGAAGAGATTCACATTAATCAATAGGAACGCTTCACAGAGGTAAGAATAGTAGACCTATTGTTTAGGGAGATTTAGCAGATATTTTTTTAGAAATTACCATAGTATCAAAATATAATTCCATGTGGAAAGGACCTGAGGTTTCTGGTCCAGACTGCTTATCACACACTGCTGGACCAGCCATGACACCAGACAAGGTAATTCTGTCCTGTACAGATGTGAAAATTCCTAATCTTTCCCACAGTCTCTCTGGGACACATGCTCCAATGCAAAATTACCACCAGGATGATTTTTCCCCTTTTATACCTAATCTAAACTACTCTCTGAGTCATACCTGTTGTCTCTCCTCCCAGCACCTACTGTTACGAAAAGTGTAACTCCAGCTTTTTTGATGGTTTTCCTGTAGGTGTTGTGGGCTACACCGCTGTCCCATGACCACTGCCTTCCCCAGTCTGAGCTGGTCCTGGTATTATCTACTCATGGTCACTGCACAGGTTTTGGGGACTGCAGTTTGCCTCCCAAACTTCGGGTTTTGCAGT
The DNA here is from genome assembly GCA_013186435.1 of Turdus rufiventris. Taxonomy (NCBI): domain Eukaryota; kingdom Metazoa; phylum Chordata; class Aves; order Passeriformes; family Turdidae; genus Turdus; species Turdus rufiventris. The sequence continues at coordinate 838,000 of PYHW01009276.1, forward strand.
TTTCCTTCCCCAGTCTGAGCCGGCCCCGGTCCCTCAGCCTGCAGAGCAGGACAGCAGCGCAGCTCTGGACACCTCGTTGCCCTCATCTGCTCTTGCCCCAGTTTATCGATGTGTTGCCCCTGCTGGGGGTGCCCAGACCGGACAAACCACATTGCTGCTGTCCCGTGAGTGCTGAGCAGAGGGGAATTATCGCCTCCCTCGGCCGACTGGCCATGCTTCTGTTCATCCACACCAGGGCACAGCGCGGCTTTGCTGCAGCCTGGGCCGCTGCCGAGCATCACCAGGTGGCTACCCGGTGCAGCCCCAGGACCTTCCCTACAGAGCTGCTTCTCTCCAGCCTGGATGACTGAAAAGGACAATCAACCTCAGTCTCTGTTTGGTCCGTCAGTCCTAAAGATTCCCCAGTTTTGCCAAAATAAAAATTGCAGATTTTTATAAATTTGTCTTGCTCAGGAACTAAAAGAGAAAAAACAAACAAACAAACCCAGCTCATACAAGTCTTTATGATCATACTGGAGAAAGGATTCCCCAAGTGTATTTTATAATTTTTTTGTGTTCTCTATGTGGATCTGCTCACAAAATCTCCTGCAGTAACAGTGATTCCATATGAATTTGGTAAACTTGCACACAAAAGTTCATTTATTAATGCTTTTCATACCACCCTATTACATTATGGATGTTTCTTTGTCTTAAAGTGCCTAAACTGAAACACACAGGAAGACAAAATAAAATATAGCATTATTTCATCAGCTTGTGGCATTATGGCCTGTAATGGTATGGAAAAATTAACTTGAAAGGACTCTGACTTTTCAGATGTGCAATATGATTTCTGATTCAGAAAACCAGTCTTTCATAATCTGCACAGAAAAAGATAGTTGCTTTTTATAGGTGAAATGAACTTATTCTGTAATGAAGCCTCATTTGTTGCCATTGTTACTTTCTCATACTACATCCATGAAAACTTGCTATCATCCTCTAAAGTGTCAGTTTATCAACACTATCCTTATTTGAAAAGCCAAAGCTACTTTCATAGCATACATTGATACCCATAATTTTGAATTGTCTAATTGCAAAGTTCAGCAAAACAGTGAGTCTGTACCTCTGCTGACTTAGCTATGTTTTCCGCAGATAGTCTGCAAGCACAAGGCTGGATCTGCTCTAGTTCAGCTGCTCCAGGTGACCTTGATAGGCTGTTCACTGCACTGAGGCAAACCACTACCTCCAGCTCAAACTCAGCTGCAGACCTTCATGTTAGTCTGCTTTCCCTAGATATTTCTGATATTCTCAGTGAAAGAATTGAAATGTTTTTTTGACAGAAGGTCTGAGTTCAAGGTCTGAGTAATTATGACATAAAGTAATTTATTTTATTGTACAGTGGGAAAAAATATATATTTAAAATAAAATACCTCATGTTACAGATTATGCTCATCATAGTTTAAACTCCTAATGTTCTTTGGCTGACTAGTTAATTACGTGTGAGTATAAGCATTTACTAAGTCAATGTCACTGATCCTGTATTTAGCCATTGGATCTCCACAGTTCTCTCTTATTGTTAGTTGGGTTTTTTATAGTTTAACTTTTTTTGTTACTTGTATTTATGACTTTCTTGTCATGCTTATATTTAAGCTATAGGTAGCATATGAAATAAGAGGTATAGAAAGGCTGAAAAATAACTTCTGAAAATTAACCTACATGAATATCTACACTTAGAGCAAAAGATTTGAATCTCATAGCCAGTGAACACTTTTAGTATATTCTTGAAAATAAGCACAGAAAAAAAAATCCATCTATCTCCAGTATTTCCAGTCTTGGATTTTGTTGCAAAAGATTTTCACCATGATTGCATTGTTAGACTACTATGAAATACCACAAGTTGTAAGTTTAGTTGATATTTTTTCACTAGATTGTATCTTTTTGTGCAGCATTCATTTTATAAAACAGTGTGATGTTACCTTTGCTTTCGGGAGTCAGAAGCTTTGATTGCATCTTAACAGATCCAGTTTCTTGAGGTCTAATGATGTCCTACTGAGATGCCAGTCTGATATGAAATTCAGCAGTTGTCAGATGCTGTGTATTAATTTCCTGATTTTTTTTTTCCTCGGGTAAAACCATCTCACGTCAGCCATGTATTCTTTTTATTTTTTTATTTATTTTTTAAAAAGATCTAAGGCGATGCCTCTGTTTATATTGTCATTGTTGTTGTGAAAAACCAATAAAGTACAGGCAATGCATTTAGTTCAAAATCTTGCCTCAATTTAAATTAGCAGTCCATGAGGCTATCTGGTGGTGACACCACCACACAAAGATACAAGGTGCAAGGTGAAAAATGTAGCTCCAGATATGATGGATTTCAGCACGGCTGCAAGATTAATAACCATTTACCAATACCAAAGGTGAAAAATGTGACATTACTTATACAAAAGAGGGAAAGAGAGCTGTGGAAGGAACTTTTTCTTGTTCTGTATACAAAGAGGCAATTCTCAGGTAGTACTTTCACTGTAACTGCTAATTAATATGCACTTAAAGAATAGGTACTTTCCTACTTCTAGTGCCTTCATTTTTTAATACAAGACTTAACCTTTTCATTCTATCACTTCCTTTGCATTCTTTGATCTTTTCAAGTCAATGGAAAGTTGGACACATTTCAAGATCAAATGACAACTGTTAAAACAGCTTTTTATACAACATGAGGTTCTAATCCATACGGAAAGAACTTTTTTATTCTTATGTAGAACAAAATGTTCTTTGAAAATCTGCTTCTTGATGATCAGCTAGTCTAAATCATGATTTTTTTTCACTGCATAAATGCAGTAGCACTTTTTATTTATGTTTTTCTCAACTACACTTGGAGAGAACAGCATTTATAGCTTTTCTTTCCAGCTATAGAAAGATGACCAGAGAAATTTCCATAGAAAATGGTATCTTCTGCAGAAAAAAGTTCTGTGTCATAAAACTGCTGCTTTCATCTGACACATCGTCCTTGTTATAAAATTTCCTTGATTATCTGAAAGCAAGGGGTAAAATCAGACATTTTTCTTAATTAATGTACTCATAGAAAGTACAAATTCAAAGTAAAAATTCAATTTGCTTAAACCAAAACAGATTTCATTTTAGAGCTAGGTTCTCTGCAATGTTGGAAATGTTTGAATTTGCATAGAAATTTAATAATTTAGAATCTTTACACTGAAATTAACATTACAAAGTCATCCAGAGAGTAAGAGATTTTTGTGGGTTTCCTTCATGTTCCTGCCCTAACTTTGAAGACAAATAGAAAGACAGGAGGCTTTCAGATAAATTCGTTGCAGATTTTTTCTGTATTTACAGGAGACTATTGTCTTAAGAGCATCTGTATGAAAAGTAGAATCCAGCCTCTATGCTGTCCTGTAGTCACAGGTGCTGTGCTCTGCTTTAACAAATTGTCATATTGTTTTCACACTTACGTTGAATATCTCGCTCCCAAAACAATGCCTTTTCAAAATTGTTTGAAATGCTATGGAACCTTTGCATAGTTGTCACTATAAGAAAATCTTTGCTAGTTCTTTGGCTAGCATGTGGCCAGCAGATGTTGGGGCAGAAATAGTTTCTGGAAAAAAGAAAGGGGAGAAAAATAGACAAATACACAATGTTTCCTATAGGAACAACAGATAGCATGGATATTTGGAACTAAATTTAACTAAAGTGGCATTACTTCTTGAAGAAGCCAGGACTAGTGGCAGAAGAATGAACGATGCAAAAGGATCTATTGATTCCCTTCCCTGATGAGGGGTTTTGTGCAGAAAATGCAGAAGGTGCTGGACCTGATTCAACAAAGAGCTTTACATATAGGGATACACTGAAACTGTTTGCTCTGCTGTTGCCTGAGAGCTTTCAGAACCAACCCTTTAGTAACAGATATGTACTAACGAACCATTACTGTAAAACAAGATTCAGCTTCATTGCACACACTTACCATGTGAAAAAAACCTTATTTTCATTTAGCATCAGAAATATTATGCTAAATTTATCTAGGATGGACAGATGAATACACTTACCACATGAAAATACACTTACCCCTTACTTTCCTGCAGAAACAGAAATATTGCTCTAAGCTAATCCAGGGTTTACAGGTGTCCTATTGGTTGTCACTTCCTATTTACTGGCTTGATTAATCTTAAAATTTAAAAGGGAGAATTTAATGACAGTTACTGTCTAAATTCAGGATTTGCTCTAGGCATGTTAGATACTTCATTGATTTATCCATTTGAGTATTTTGGTAAACCAGTGTCTTAATCTTTAAGTGCTTATCATCAAAACTCGGAGACAAATTACTCAGAAGACTTTCCATATGTTTAGTTAGGAAGTCATTATTGCACACATAGAAAGAAAAATGTCAAAATAACAGCATTGTATTCAGCTTCCAAATTTAACTAACCAAATATAGTAGTTTTTTCCTCAATTTTCAATAAATTTAACTGAACCAAGTAAAGATGGAAAGATCAACTTACAACATTGTACTTGTACCTTTCAACAAGTAAGATGCCATTGGACAGAAAAGTATGGTTATAAAACAGAATTTTTCACTTCTGCAAGTGCAGGATTAGAGTCTGACTATGAATTTTCAGCCCCTCTGGTTTCTAATTGTAGTATAATTTTTGGTATTGAGCAATGGCTTTACATATTGTAGTGAACTTCTTCTTCTCCAGATGTACACTAGAAAAAAAAATTGGTTTTGCCTTATGGATAATGGTAGGGTTTTTTTAAGTTTTCCTGAAGGCAAAAGTACTAAGCACTAAAAGAAAAAAAGCCCCAAGCCAAGAAAGAACATTTCCCAAGCAATCACTTTACTTTAGAACTTGTCAATTATTCTATATATTGTAAGATTCATAAATCTCAATGTTGTGAGATTAAAAGTCCCAGCATAGACAACAAGCTATTTCCATATAAATATGTATATTTACACAGAAGAATAATATGTTCATGGAAGACAGTTTTCCATTCAGCAGATGGAATTCTGAAGACTGGTGGCCATTTTGCCTTTCACTGTAGTTCTCAATTCCATAATGTAGAGACTGCTTATGTACATCTTCTGTAGAAGCAAAATTATTAAAGGTTAAATGCTTGTGATTTCTTTTTATGAAATAACTCCTGTTATTAATTTTCCTTACCTGGCTGGGAAGGATAGCTAGATTACTATTCTGACCACTGGAATATTTCTGATGCTCTTACACAGCCCAAATAATATCTCATTCAATTGCTTAAACAGAACATTTTGCCACTGGTTTGTTGGGCAATAACTTGGGAATAGGTAAATGCAGTGGATATCAGGACCCAAAATGATCCCTGATAATTAATTAAACAGTGTAATATGGTTGTTGATATGCTTCCAGACGCTAGTAAGAAGTCTGTTCTTCCACTGAAATTTTTCTGCAAATCAGAGTGTTTTGAAAACCAACAAATAAATTATAACTGTGGAATACAAAATAGTAATAGCAGCTTTCTAATAGTTTATATATGTTCGATAAGCCAGCTTGCAATTCTTGCAATTCTAAAGTAAGACAGGTAAGTAAGATAGTTTAGCCTTAAGAGTAATTTTTTCTGGATTCATGGTTTTTTTCCTTGTAGTATTAAACCAAATTATAAAAATTAAATTCTGAAGATTAAAACATATGGAGTAATACACTGTAAGCTTTGTGTGTACAGATTGGGAAAGTGGTAATGTTATTTATTTGGGCTAACCACAATATTTTAGCTACTGATAGTAATTAATATTTGATGATTTAAATAATAAACACTTTCAGAATAGTTAAAAGTTTGCAGCTTAAATTTTCAGGGAAGAATATAAAAATAAACTAATATAAATTTAAAAAGGGCAAATGTTCTTTTCTTAGCTTCAGATTAATTTTAAGTAATAACTACTATGAAGAAAACAACTGCAGTCCAGGAATGGATTTCCCCTTTTCATATTGTTTCTTTAATATATATATTTTGAATGAGGAAACTGAAAGGCTGACATAACTTTACTTATGAGACACCTTTTGAGATTCATCTAAAACCAATTTCATTACTTGCAGTTAGGCTGATGCTGACTGGATTTTCCTGCCATAGCATATTGCAGACCTACATAGCCACACAGACTAATTTTAATCTCAGATAGAAAATCTTAACATTTAACTTAATGTTATTTTGTCATGAGGAGGTGCTCCTGACCTCAGTGTGAGTCAAAAGTGCACTTATCACAGACTTGACACACGTTTTTTCACTTATTGCTCTTGTCTTTCTTTGATACCCATCTCAAGAATTATTTTGTTATCAATATTTTGTGACTGAAAGCTAATCAATATTTGTTTTCTCAGAAAAAGTAAACGGAGTATGTTCTGCTTGAGTTAGTGTGTACAGCATTGACACTCAGGAGGTCTTTTCCACTGTTCTTCCAGCAGTAAGGTAAGATAATTTAACGCATGTTTTAATGTTACTGTCACAATAAAAGTGCAGTGAAAGTATCTGTTTGCTGGTACTTGGAACTATTTGAATTTAAAGTTAAAATGCCAAATGGAAAAGAAAATATCCAGAAATATTTTCTCCTGCTATATTTTTGGAAATTGCTCATTTTAAAGGGAGATCAATATTTCTAATATCCATGTTTTAAAGCATTGCCATTTTTCTTCCTCTGTTCAATATTGATTTTTGCTCAATTAGTCCTAGTAATATAAAATATTAAGGGGAAATTAACAAACATCTGGAATGAGTCAAGATACCAAACGAAATGTCCCACACTGAATATTGTTTACATGTACAAATGTTCTGATATTCAGTCAAAGTGTGGGAGAGGGAATATTCAAATTCAGCTTATTATGTATTACAGAAGAATTACTTAAAAGCACTGTGTACTGAATGCAATCCAATGTAGAAAATAAATCAAATTCATTAAAAAAAAGAGGAAAAAAGATAAGTTTGTAAACATAAAGAATGAGAGAAAAAGAGTATATGGAATTGAATATAATCTTTCTGCAGCAGCATCTTTGAACCAGAATATTGTTTATTGTACATTTATTTAAAAAATCTAATTTTGTGAACAATAGCATATAGTCTGTCACCATTAAAGTCCAAGTCTGATTTTTCACACATGATGCTGGGATCTCTACATGGGCAACTGTGTTGGTTAGCACAAGAGAAAGCCAGAAAACAAAGTTTACCAGGTTATCCTCACAGGAAACTAGAAACAGTGCTAGTAAAGAGTTCAGGATCAGCAGTATCAGTTTGCATATATAGTCCGCTATTTTTATTGGTACTATAGAGACTGCAGTGCTGGTGTAATATAATCATGATCACTTGGCCAGAAGGAGCCTCTGAACTCCAATCAACTTCCAAAGAGCCTAGCTCTGCACTGTGAGAAAGGGGTATTATTCAGCCTGAATTTCATCAAAGCTTGTGAGTCTGCTGGTGTAAACAGTAGTGCAGCACAGTGCAGAAATATCCTTTCATCTGACTAATGTCAGATACATAGAAAAGTGTATTTCTGAAGATTCTTCTAGCTTGAAAAGGGACTATTTAGTGCAAGTAACTTCCAGAGAAAAGTAAAAATGGTATTTAGTACTGTTAGAGACTTTAGATTATTGAATCCAGTGCTTTGCCTTTGCAGTCAACCATTTCACATAATAATTTTGCATCAAGATACAACTAAGAGGCTTTTAAAATGTTTTTTATATATTACTTCAACTAGAATGTAATTTAAGAACCTTGCTGCTCTAATGGTTTGAAATCTTCCAGCCTAAGTGTATTCACAGCTCATTTATACAATTTGTTCTTCTCTCTTACCAGGAATAAAGATAAATAGCTGTACACCACAGTCATTCCTCCAGATCCATGGGACCACTGATTTGCAGCTGTGTGCTTGAACTTGTTCCATGTTTGTACAGTTCTTCATGCAAGAGCCTCAGAAATGTCATGTGTGATGTGAGAGAGAGCACGAAGCCTGGAGGAATATCACATTTCATAGCTCCAGAATAATGGCACAAGACCCATTCTGCATGAATTGGGCACTACTGCATTTAGTATGGACAGATGGGCCCCAGAGAACAGCTCCTGAGCATAACTGAAGTCCATTAGTAAGAAAAGTAAAAAAGGGAAGTGGAGGGGGGCAAGCCAAGATAGCCCTCTAAGCCAGAATTAAACATGTTGAGACCTGCAAACATTCTAGATAATGGTAAACTGTAAAGCTTGGTAAAGATACAACAGCAATCAGTTTCATCAGCTTAGTTTACCTCGAAAGGAGTGGGGGTATACATAGCTGTACACAGCTTGCACAGTTGTGTGTGTGCATTTATTAACAGGCATATGTGAATTCACTTGCTAGGTACTCATGAGAACAGGACATTCAGAAAATTCTTTAAAATTAAAATGCCTCCTATTTTGCTGCTCCATTCTGTGCTCACCCTTCTGTGTCTGAGTGGTGCAGCATACCGAGCATCCCACATTTCATGGGGAAGATAGCAAGGGATAAAGTGTTATCAAATCTGAATTCTGCACCTCTCAGGCACTTGAGAATGGTCTTTCATGATTTATTTTCTTTTATTCACTTGGGAGAGGGACAATCTACTGAAAAAAAATAAATCATGCCTGTCAGTGGGATGCTGCAAAGTTGTATGTCTCGGAGAAAGAAACACCTTGTGTTATTTTATTCAGACTCCACATTTTTGTATTCTTCTATCAGTTAAGTTAAATGTAGCTTTAATTTAAAAGAAATAAAACATTAATCTCTCCTTTAGCCACTGCAGTGGCAGTGCTATAAACTAGGGCAAAATTGAGCACATCCAGTTTTAATGAAAGCCTGAAAAAAAATGTCATGACTAGCATCCCAGCACACAGAAAAATTGTAGTTAACTGGCCAGTGTGTCTATGACCAGCATCTGGCTGCCTTGCTAGCTCCAGTTTACAGCATGCCATGTTCTCTACATAAGATATTAGCTTAGAGCATATTTTGCAGTTGTAACTCGGGCAAAACTCTATTGACTTCAGAGGAAATTCTACCAGAGAGAGCACTGTGGATTTTGGCTGAAGAAAACGAACCCATCTAAATCCAATGCAAAGCTATGCCTATTGTGCAAAGGTAGTGCAGAAAAACAATGGAAAGAAATTTACCTGTGTAGCAACAGAAAGCCTCACACGTCTTCAGTCTCTGTCTGTCATTGCACCAGCTCTTCTCCCTCTGTGCCCTGGGCTCCCTCCAGCAGAAAGGAGCTCCTGTCTCAGCCAAGGGGCTGCAGCTCCTGCAGCTTCTCTTTGCGCCCAGTGCCAGCTGCTGCTCGTGCTCTGCTCCCCAGTACCTGCCCCTGGACAATGCTCCTGCTGCCTGGATCTCAGCCTTCCCCTTTCTGCTCTTACTGAATGACTCCAGCCTCTGCTAATGCTACAGCCTAAATGGCGACTGCGAGGCTCATCCAGGCTTTTAACTGCCACCTACTGAATAATTGTGGAATATATATATATGTAGAGGTATATGTACGTATAAGCTGTAATGTTCTGGTTTTCTCGACCAATGTAGTAGATTTTTACAATTAGTCCATACAGCCTCCAAACATCCTGTAGTTTGTCATTTAAAGCTCTAGATTCCATTAACCTGCGCTCACAACTCCCCATTCCTTTCAGCATTGAAACAGATTACAAGCCTGTCTCTTTAACTTAAAAAAAAGCTTACAAAGCCTTTGGCGAGGCTAATCCCCAGGGCAAAAAGCAGCATAGCCCTATTCAGATCAATTGAGCTGTGCTAATTTTTATTGCTTGGAAATTTAATCCCTTAGGTCTCATATTTAATCACAAAAACGCCAAACAAACAAACAAATAAACAAACCCTTTCATCCAACATAGCCCCTCAATGTTTCACTCATCTGAAACAGATCAGATTTTTTTTTTCCTGACAGCTCTGTAAAACAGGATTCCTGAGGTTTATGGATGAACATAAATTGTTTTCTGCACTTTTAAGGGTGTGGGGGGTTTTTTGTGGTTTTTGTTGTTTGTTTGGTTGGTTGATTTGTTTTGTTATGGTTTTTTTTGGTTGATTTTTAATTGCTTTGTTGCTTTTGTTGTTGTTGTTGTTGTTGATGATGATGTTGATGTTGGGGTTTTTTTGGGGGGTTAGAGTTTTTTGTTTTGTTTTGGGTTTTTTTTGTTTGTTTGTTTTTGTGAAAAATCCAAATGCATAATCCAGTGTCTCCTTCAGCTATTTAATTTTAAAGCAGATTCTAATTCTTTTCTTTCCAAGTGAAAGAAAGGTCCTCTGAGAAAGGAAGCATAAGTATAGGATCTCTCTATGAATCTCTGTCAATCCCCAGGGAAGATGTGTGGACCCCAAGATTTGCTCAGCTGTTTAGAGTTTGGTGCTTTAAACACCAGGACTGTGGGCTCAACCCCACAAGTATGTTAAGAGATGGACTTGATGATCCTTGTGGGTCTCTTCCAGCTCAGAATATTGTGAGATCTGTGAGATACTACCTTTAGAACAAAGTAGAAGAGGTATGAAGGACTGTGGTTCCTCTAAGCCAGCTGCCAACCTGTGGCTGAGATGTGATCTAAAAGAGCACTGTGCCCATCTCGGGGAGCACTGCCCTGTGGAGGACTGGTGGCACCCAGAATCTACCACAGCAACCTGGAAAGAATTCAGTTTTTATGCTTGCTCTGACTGACCAGCCAGCTTCTTAGAGCTGGTGTGATAATTTTTAAAATGGCACCTTTGGTGGCATTTAAAATATATTTTACTTGATTTTAAAAAATGGATTTGTTTTGATTGCTCTTATGAAAGATTCATTTATTGTGTTAACGCTTTTGTTGAACACAGAAAAGAAGTTGTTTCTCCTCTGTTTGTGTGTCTCACAAAGTATATGTGTATTAGGATACACGATGACCTGCAAAATATGGCCTGAGGAATAATTTGCATTAATGTGCAGTTCTGCTACAAATTAATCCTGAGCCCTGTTCCACGGGCTCCCAGGCAGCAAGCTGTGGAACAAACCATGTGCTGCAGGCCTGCTCCCAGAGCCTGACAGCAAAGCCCTGACTTTGGCTTTGTCACTGCTTCTCAGCAACATCTTAATCCTGTGTGCATGGAGAATTAGCTAATTAATATCTCAAAATGAAAAAAATGGTACTATAAATTAAAAATTGTGGTATAATTACTGCAACATAGCAAAGGTCAATCTATTAAAGTTTTAGTATTGCTCAGGGATTTTGCCTGTTATTTTCCCTGATTCTGCCCATAGTAGCATGAGTTCAGAATCCAGACACATATATTTTATAAGTGAAAGTGCTCTTGTATTTACAAAGAATTATTTTCCAAATAATTTTCAAAGATTAACAGATCTCAGTCCTCAGTGAGTAAATCCTTATTGTGAAAACACCTTTCAATTTTCCTTAAAAATAGTGGAAATATCTGCAATGTTTGTAGGATTTTACAGCCACGACTTGCCACAACTTCCACTCACTCAGCTCATATTACAAGTATTGGAAAATCTAGTTCTTGCACCGTATTCTAAAATGATGGATGTTCAAACTTTGAGAACACACTTTTTCAAAATGCTGGTTCTTTCCAAAACTGAATTTATTTCAAATAAATGTATAGGTATAACTTGTCTTCATTCTTTCCTTACCTGTCAAGTAACTGAAAATTTTCATGTACATTTTGCCCATATGTACCTCACTGAGAAACAAAATGTCCATTTTTACAGCTTCCACATCACTCTATCCCACCAAAACCATTATGAGATTTTTCTGATAGGAAGCACAGTACTGAATTGTCATGCTGTAATTCACTATAAAGGAGTCTTATGTGGGATTTCCCTCACTATCTCTGCTAAAAATTAACATGGTAGTTACCACCCTCAATGAAGGTTTTGTAACATTTCTGCTTTAAATGTCATTGTTCAGGTGAGAACAGCAAGATAGACTTCCAAAATTTCAGGCATACCTCACCTAAAAATATTATTCACAGGTGGTCCCAGCAGAGAATCCCACAGAACTTAAGGCCAGGCCAGAAGAGGCACAGCTGGGTAAATATTCTCCTACCCTAAGCTGCAGGGAGGTTGCATTGCTCTGGATGCTGATGCATGAAAGTGGGGCAGAATGGACAGGGTCTGTTTGCAGTGAAGATCTTCCCTTCTCCCAGGGACACCAGAGAGCTCCAGTCTATAAAATATGTGCCAGTGTGCATCATCTGTTACTGCATAGAAGGGGAAGTGCAGAAAGGCACAAAGCTCTACAAGAGTATTTCTGTTACCAGCTTCCCTCATGAAGAAAAGTCTTAGGCAAGCTACATGATTGTCAGGTTTCTGTGCTGCATCCGAGCTAGAGAGGGCATTTAAGGAACAAGAGATCTGCTAAGCTAGCAAAATATGAGCTGCCTAAAGCTTGAATGCACATTTAGCACAAACCTGCATGAGTACTGAAAGTACAGCTTTTGAGTTAAAATTCAATCCATGGCCTATATATGACATAGGAAAATGAGGAAGTCTTCTGTTTCCCTGGAAAAGTTTAAGATGTTAAACAGTGGCTCTCATGTAAAGATTTTCTCTCTGGAAGGCAGAAAAAAATCTTGACAAAGAGAAACCAGCAGAGAGCAACGACTAAGCTCAATTTTTTTTTTTTTTGTTTTTTTTTTTTTGTTTTTGGATGGTTTTCTTCCTGTTAACCTGTTTCTCAGGAATGGTTTCACTAAACCACAACCTGTCTAAATCCCTTTCTCCTGCATGTTTGGAAAGCTAATGTCTTAGTTATGCAACGTCATAAAAAAATTTAGTTCTTCCTTCCAACCATTCTTCAATATGGCAAATACTTAGTGTAAATTTATAATACTACTTTGGTGTTTTCTTATGCTGTATTTAGTTGTACTAAAAAATTAGCTAATCTGTTTTGTACATCATCAGTATGGGGGACAGTGAAAAAGATTCTAGCATCAGAAATATTTACAAGAATTTTTGTCTAACAGAGAAAAATAAGTCTTCAGAAAAAAAAATATTATTAGGAGTGCTTCTCCAGGACAGCTGATTATCAGCAGTAGATCTTTTAATGCCCTGTATTTGGTGCAGTAATTAGATTCCTGCTCCTGCCATGATATGACAGTAGGTACAGGACAGTTAATCATAAAGACTTTATTTTGTATTTGTGCACTGCATCTGAATACTAGGCAGCTTCCACCATTTTGTAAATGAAGCATAAAATAAATTTTCATGATACTTTTAGTGCTTGCATACTGCCTAGAACCTGAAAAACTAAAAAAAAAAAAATTGCTATCAAGTAACTACTGCATATAATTTTAAAAATATAATAATCAAATTATTTACAGTACTTTTGCAATTCATCCAAGTACATCATAGCAAGTTTACAGTGCAGTGAAGCAGGTGACTACCTCTGATAGAATTACATATTTTGTAAAAATCAAATGTGATTAAAACATATATAGTATATCAGGCTGTAAGTGGTCTACACCAAAACCATGAGATGATGGGACCAAATTCCTCCTGGGTATAATCAAGGTTCTCATTTATGTTGAAGGAACCCTGGACTACCTCTTGATTTGATTGGATTAGAAAGATGAGTCCTTACCCAATACATCTAAACAGCAAAATTTCCCTTGACAATCAGCATTGCCCTGTGCTGTAGAGAAAGTAATTCTTTGGAGAGGGGCATCTTATGCTGCATTATTTTCAGACCCTGAGGGCAGATGGATGAAACACTCCTTTTGCTAGCTGTGGAATTTTAGGGCCTTTTTTGTTTGCTTTTGGGTGGGTTTTTTTTTGTTGTTTGGTTGGTTGGTTGGTTGTTGGGCTTTTTTGGGTTTTTTTGTTTTTTTTTTTTTGTTGTTGTTGTTGTTTGGGTTTTTAGTATTTTTATTTTATTTCATTTTATTTTGTTTGGGTTTTTTGTTAGGAAACTTTGTGTTGCACACAAAAGTTACACATAAATTTTAAAAAAATTGTTGCAATAAAATCCTGCCTAGCTCTTAGCTTGTGATAAAAATAAGCAGCTAGTCCACCAAAATTCAAGATGTCATTCTTTACAGACTATAGATGAATTTGGTAGGTTGGATAAAATATTTTCAGATTCCAGAGTGCCACTGTCTTCTTTGCTAGTTTTCAGTAGCTTTCAGCCAGTCTTTCTCACTCACACCTCAATAGGATTAATACAGTTGCCTCTCGACACCTTTTCGACTTGCAATCTCCATTGTTGACTGTACTGCTCTGTACAAAAATTTCCTAAGTTTTAACCTGATTCGTGATTAAGGGAATGGAAGAAGAAGATATTTTTGCCTTATTGTCTGTATGAGGGTCAGAACTCCAGAATTTGTTTCTGAACACTTGAGAGCAAGAGATTGGCTGCTCATTTACAGGGAAAGTAACATGAGGTTTAAATGTCATTTGGCTTCTGGGATGTCAAATATCATAATGGTGATTGAAAGAGAGAGGTCATCGAGTGCATTCTCTTACATCTTTATGGGGTATGCAGGGGAGAGTTTAATTGTCCCTGAAAATTGATAGCTAACTGCTTTTAATCTAATTTTCTGTGAAAGGGTAAGATAACGTATCACTGCTCGGTATTTAACATGATTGCTTAAAAAAATATATTGATGGCATTGATAATAACCAGAGGAACAGAAAATTTCTTTCTTGTAAGTATAAAAAGGGTCACATTCAACTTATTTGAGGAGAAAAAAGTAACTAAGCTTTGTTAGAAATCCATAAATCATATTTACTGTTATTAGGAGTGTCATTAGACATTGGTGAAATCTGTAAATTCAGGTTAAGAACCCTTTATAGAAACCAGAGTATTTCTGTCTTTATTAGTAAGCATAATCATCCATGGCACAATATACTGGATGTAAATTTGTTTAAGAAGTGTCTTTCCATTTACTGATCAGTGTTCACACTAAACCCCATAGCATGCTTGACCCATAATCAGACAGGTATACTAAAGGAAAATTCATTGAAGGATGAAGGTTAAGAAACTTTTGGCTTAATAAACATAGATAAATGACATTGACTATACAACATTCATTGATCTTAACTCTGTTATTCATGGCTGCTAGCAAATTAACAGAGGTGTTACCTCTTTCTTGAGGATATTCACGATGAGAAGTAGTGTCATGTATCTGCCAATGCTATCTGCTAAGTTGAGCCCTATGGTCTTTCACTGCTTGATCATCAAGTGGGTCACTCTCCTCACTGTGTCATGAAATGTCAAATACTGCAGCAATGTTTGACATAGTGAGCAAACCTTCTGAAATCAATATCAGTCAGAAACTAGATCCTGAATAAGATAACTGGCATGAAGCAAGTTTAAGAACATGTCTATTTCTTTTTCATTGTCATGTAATAGAGTGATAGACCTGTCTGCTTCACTTTCACAGTGTTGGCCCTTTACACCATCGAATCAACACTCTCATCAGCATTTCTGTTGTTGCAGAGATCTCATGTGTCTCTAGAAATCTTTTAACAAGCAGTGTTCCATTAGCTTGCCAAGAATAGCTGATGATTTTACAGGTTACTTCCTCTCAGCTAGAAGAAACTCTGCCCTTTACATGTTCAAGTGAAATTAATTTTTACCTGTCAAGGTTGGAAGAGAGATATTGAATACCATAACCACCTGTCTGTGTACCAGCATGGCTGGCCAAGTCTGCTACAATCCCCCGGGTGACTAGAACATGCAGGCTAGGACAGCAGCGCTGACAATCTGTGCAGAAAGCATGTGATGTTCTTTCCTGCTTCTGCAGAGCAGCTTGCTCAGCTAACACTTCTCAGAGTGAAAGCTGAGCAGACTACTCCTCCTCCTGGCATTGATCAGGAAGGTTTGTGTCAGCAATGGCAGGAACCTCGTGCCACCTTGCATTACAGAGATCCTCCCCTTCCCCTCTAAGATTCCTTACATTTGCTAACCAAAGTCAAGAAAAAGGTTGTTTTTGTTCTCAGTGATGAAAACTCTCTAAGTAATGCAAATCAAAAACCCTGTTAACAATATTACTATCAGATTCCCCCTTGTCACCTTATTTCTAAATTTTCTGTGGTTTTCCACATGAATGATGAAAATATTTCTATCTGCCCTTTACTTTTTGATGACTTTTCAGTTTTTTCCATGATCTTTACTATGCATTTCTCTGTGAAATGTATTAGCATTTCTATTTATACACTTATGCCTATCTGTAGAGTTATACAAAATGTCATGGCATCAGTGACACCTGATCCTTCTTACCAATTGCCATTGATCCATGTTCATTATGTCACTGTGGACTCCCTGAAAATGCCAGTGGGTCAGATCCATTGATCCTCCTTGCAAACACAGTCTCTCTTCTGAATACCTCTGCATATCCCTAGTATTATACAATCTTGAGTAAATTTTGTTAGCCACACAAAAACATGGAATTACCACAGTGGCCAGAAAACCACAATAGACTTAAGTAGCTTGATCAAGCAAACTAATAATTAAAATATCTACTAATTGTTTCTTTATAAAAACAAAATTCAAAGGCAGTTTTACAACAATGTTAGTCAAGCTGTCAGGAAAAACATCCCAAAGGACAGTTTTGAATAGGCAAAATTTCTTGGCAGAGATTCTAGTATTTTGGAGTGAATTCCATTCGTTGACAAAAGTTATTTACCCTTCTAATCAATATGCCAAGTAATTGAACCTATAGACCTTCAATTTTAAGAATACTGCTCAAGTTTGAATAGATTATAGGCAGACTTTGCATTTTCTTCACTTACCCTGAAATATGAACAATATGAGGGGCATTAAAACTTTCTCAATAGCATATTAGATCATAACCCAAGGACAGATGTCACTGTACTTCAGTGAGTACAGTTGAGGTCTGGAGAGGCGAATTTACATGTCCAAAGTGACCTACTCTACTGGTAGCAGTGCTAAAAAAAACACTTTTCTGAGTCCCAGAGACCTGTCTGGTCACTAGCCCTTCCCTCAAGTCATGGATCGCACTTTTGAATATGTGTATGCTGCATATGAGTTGATAGTAAAGGCACAATCTAAGCCACATGGAAAGATAAAAAAAATGCTAGACAATTACACTGCCCCCGTATTTAGTGCATTAAAAAGTGTGAGTTTTTATGAATCATAAGGTGTGTTTGTTTTCTTTTTAGGTGATAGAGATCTTGCAAACTATCTCCTGAACACTGTGAAATTCCCAGTCTTTTTATCACACTTTATTTGGGTGGAAGGTCTTTAGAAAATAATTTCCATGGCTGGGAGAGCACCACTAATGAACTGCAGTTCATAATGATCTACAGCTTCTATAGCCTTGAAATGGAAAGAGACAGTGAGGATGAGGAAGGAGGGAGGGAGCTAACATGGTGAGAAAGCAAACATAGATTAAAGATGTGAGTGTAGGTCTACTGTCTGAGTCCTTGCATAGCTACAGGAAAAATGGCCAGTCTTTTTCCAGAGAAAGAGGGAAGTAGCTAAGGCTGTATCAAGGTCCAAAGCATGATAAAAGGTCAAACACTAATAGAAAATACTGAGCTGCAACCTCCCTTCGCTGCTGTGTTAATACTTTCGGAAAGCCCCATTACACAAATCCTTGCTCGCTGAGGTGAATAATGCCATTAGTAGTTGTCTGCTCTGAATGAACTGTGAATCACTGATTATATGTGATGAGGTTTCCTGCATGCAATTCATGGTACAGTTCCTAAGTATAAAATAGAGCTTTCTCTCAGTACAATATATCCCAACATCAAAAAGCAGAGCTACCTGTATTTGTAAACTGTTCATGGGTATTTTGAGACTCCGCTTTTTTCCAGCTAGTTGCCTGTTGGTCTGATATCAATAGAGAGGAAAAAAAATGTATATTCATCCTGTGGGATGCCAAGAATGTGACTGTAATAAAAATGTTCCCTGCTTGAAATATAACAGGCCTTTTAGTATAATTTGAAGGCCTGCTGTTCATTCAAATTACCCACTGTGTGAGCTGCAAGCCATTATACTGCGCAACATGTAGGAATAGACAGACTTTGCTTTCCCTGAAAGAAATAAGAAATGTTAGCCTGCAACATTTTCAGAACAGCATAGTCATATTTACAGTAATTTCACGACCATAAGGCGCACCTGACTATAAGGTGCACCCCCTGGGAGTCAGCAAAATTTGCAACATTGTAGATCAGAT
>PYHW01009276.1:857260-893369 GCA_013186435.1 Turdus rufiventris
ACCGGACTATAAGGCGCACTTCCGGGTTTGGGGGAAAGTTTTAGTCAAAAGGGTGCGCCTTATAGTCGTGAAATTACTGTACTTAAGAAAATTAGTACTTTAAAATTAAAGAAAAAAATAAATAATTATGCCATGTATGGAAATTGATTCTGCCCTTTTCTCTGCCACTCTTATCGTAATACTTGTTCTTATTAATATGAAAATATATGGCTTTGCTTGGAGCTTTAGAAGCCTCAAAAGACCTGGACTGTAACTGCTGTCTTGAAAGTCTTTGTGCAGACGATCAGCTAGACACCTACTATACCAAAACTTGAGTTATTTGAACATTTCTGTTGAAGAAAGGTGTTAGAATTGGATGGTGGGTGCATGACTCCTGTTTTTAGGCTCTGGGTCATTTAGAGTCTGTCTCAAGTACACATTTAGAGTATCTCTCAAGTGTGGAGGTACAGATAAACTTGAGCTTGTGGTAGATAAGCTAGCTCCAAAGTCAAAACTAGTGCCACTGCCTTGGCTCATCAGTGCTCTGAAAGTAATTTGTTCTGCTGAAAAGTGCAGTGCAGCGCCTTCGGTGACACTATGCTTGCACACCTGACACCTCTGCTAGACCTGGATCCTGTGCTGCACAGATATATCCTGCATGCAGATGTGCCCAAAGAGCCCACAGCCTATACAATGACCAAAAAATCAAATGTTTGTCTTGCTAGAAGAGGTTTACTCACTGTGTAGCCATGCAACAACTAACACTACTGCATTCATTCTGAAGGAGTCATTCAGGTATATAAATGGTGTACCTAAGAAATAATTTCCCTGAAAAGCCTATATAGCTGCTAGACAGACCTTGCCTTGTAACCCATTTTTTTTTTTCCTGTAACAGAACTTGCTGAAAAATTTGATTTCTCAGAATAAACTGAAATTGTTTTGTAAGAGGTAAAACAGACTTAAGCCTCACACAGTAGGTGATAGCCTGTCTTCATCAAAATTGGACTTCAAGATGTACTAGTTAGCAGAGCTGAGACTTTGAACCTTTCTGAGTAAGATGGTTCTGATAAATGAGCCCTCTTTATCCTGTAATGCTGCAGCAGTGCTGGAACAAGGATGAATGCAGGTATATTCAGCCCAAATCGTTTGTGCTGGCATAGGAAGAGAGAATACACTTGCATTAACTGCTACCATTTCATCATTCTGTGAGTAGAACATTTTTTCTAAATCTAGCAAATGCTCTTCGCTTGCTAAATTTGCTGATACCTCACAGATAAACTCTAATTCATTGCTGCGTGGACATCAAATATTTCATTTTATAAAATACTCCTAATATAATTTCAGGAAGAACTATGTTGATGAATACAATTTAGAATCAGGCGAACATTTTATTAAATCAAACTTTGGCTGGAAACACTACGCACAGAAAAGATTTGCTTAGAGATGGATTCTTAATCTGTTCTAGTTAAACACAAAGGCTTCTCCTTAGGGAGGACAGCTACCAGAGGACACAAGAAAGCATCGTTTAAAATATTTCATTGAAGTTCTTTATGCACCTTTTAGCAAACGGGAAGCTGCTACATGTAAGTCTGAAATTTGTTATTTAAATTAAAACAAAATTTTAAATATACATGCCTGTTTTGGTTCAGTATGCCAGCTTATTTTTCTGTTGGTTTTGGACATATATCATTACTTTACAAAGCTTCACCATGATCTTCTGATCTCTTCAATCATCGCAAAATAACCCCAAACTCACTAAATTTCTACTGGCAAAAGATTATCTGGATATTGTCACAGTTCTCTCTCAAAATGAATCCAGTCTCATGATTGTTTGTTTGGGTTTTAAAAATAAATATTAGCGGAGCAGCGTCAGATTTGGAGACCTTTCATAGTGTCACAAGCCAGGAGGTGCTGGCATTGCTATTTTTCCACACAGTAAAATCTAGAGCTCAGTTCAGAAGTTTGAGCAAGTATGAATTCTTACCAGAAAGGCACAGCACTTCCAACCTCACCCTCATGAAGCATTAACACAGAAAAAGGATCAGCACAAATGTCCTGGGCCAAAGACACTTTTTAACCTACCATTTGATAAAGTATCAAAAAACTCCCCTCACAACAAAAACAAAACAAATAAAAAACGCAAACAAAACAAAAAAATATCCCAACAAAACAAAACAAAAGTATTGCTAACTACCTCTAAGTCTTGAATGAATCAGCATCTTTTACCAAGGCATTGTGTATTATTTGTGGTCATGTTGCGACCTCACATTATTAGTGATAGGGTTGTTCTGTACCCACCAGCCTTGCCATCTGTGTTCACTTTTGTATAGGTCTTTGTACCTCACACCAGTTCCCTGACCTCATCAACACTCAAAAGCCTGCAAAAGCCATGCACATCTGGTGTACATTTCCCAAAAGTATTGCATCAATCAGTATTTCAGTGAAGCTTTTATATGATCTAAAGTTCTGATGAAGTCCTTACTATCACTCAACTACACAAGCAATAAACTTCACCACAAATGGCCTGGGCTCTTCACAGCTCACTTTAACAGCTGAAAACAAAGATTTATAACATGGCTTCTACAATTAAATACAGTAATTTTACGACCATAAGGCATACCGAACTCCAAAGCGCACCCCCCGGGAGTCGGCAAATTTCGCAACTTTGTAGACCATATAAGGAGCACCAGACTATAAGGCGCACATTTTTGCAGCGAGGAGCTGCACGGCGCGCAAAAAAGTAACGAATTACTGGCAGGTGCTCAGTTTGCAAGCATTTTTCAAAGATCGGTGTAGCCTTTAAACGCAGCCCCAGGCGCCCTCCCCGTGCCACGGGCCCCGGCACTCCCGCCCACCCCCAGCACCATCTGGCACGGCTTGCGGTTCCCACTGCGAGGCCGCGCTGCGTCCCGGCTTCCACCTGGATGGTGGCAGCAGCGCTTCTCGCTGCTTCCCTGGGGCTGTGCCGCCTCTTGCCGCTTTTCCAAGGCTGTGCTGGCAGCAGCGGCCGCACCACCTCTTGCCGCCTCTCGCTGCCTCTTGCTGCACTGGACTACAAGGTGCATTTCCAGGCTCGGGGGAATAATTTAGTCAAAAGGGTGCGCCTTATAGTCGGCAAATTACTGTTTCCTGAACTTCCTCAGTACCCTCAGTAAGAGAGTAGTGTAAAATCTGCAGATTGAAAGCTTCCCATCCTGTTGGTCTTCTTTCAGGATTGAAATCTTCCCATCCTGTTGGTCTTCTTTCAGGATATGAATATTAAATACACATACCTCATGTTATGAAAAATTGAGATAACCCTTTCACAACAGGGAAAAGCTGGCCCAAGAACCTGGGTGCAATCCTATTCTGTCCTGGAGAGCTGGCTTCAGCACCACAGTCATGGATAGACTATCATTTGCACTGTAGTCTTTTTTTGAAGGTTTCGCTGGACATGGTTCAATGCAACTTGCTCTAACTTTTCTGCTAAAGAAATTTCCAGAAGCATAGT
The DNA here is from genome assembly GCA_013186435.1 of Turdus rufiventris. Classification (NCBI taxonomy): domain Eukaryota; kingdom Metazoa; phylum Chordata; class Aves; order Passeriformes; family Turdidae; genus Turdus; species Turdus rufiventris. Next base: position 860,730 of record PYHW01009276.1, read on the forward strand.
GTCCAGGCATTTGCCTCAAGAATCAGGAATAGGAAGCCTCTCAGTGAGATAACCAACACCATTTTTTCGAATGCTTTCTTGATGTTCCTCTGTCCATCTGGAAATTCAGTACAGAAAGCTATTCTAAGAAAGGCTGCAGTCACCAGAATTGGTTGTCTTCCTATCAAACCCTAAAGAAAGCTGTGAAGGAAAGTTTATGCCATGTCTTATGTTACACCTTGTTAAAGTTCACAGAGAAATTTCTCTGCCCCATTTTCAGCAGTTCATCAGTGCCTGTCTAGCCAATAATGACGACCTTTGGGTGTCACCTGGTGATGCAGTGGTAAAAAAAAAATTCCATTTGAAAATATCTCACCCTGAACAAGGGTAAGCCTGAGGGAGATTATTTTTTTAATAGCCAAGTTTTATTTGGGAAGAAATTCATTTTAGTTATAGCTCTCTAAGAAAAGATTAAAAGGATAACTTTACAAACAGTTCAATTGCAGCTTTGTTGAAACCAATGGTGTTAAAATTATTTATTCCAGCAAAAAAATTTATCCTATAGTATATATTAAGTAAGTAATTTTTAAAAAATATAGAACACTAGTCAGAAGTGTAATTACTATTGACAAGGCAAAAGGGATCTTTATAGAATCTTTTTATTAAACTTCCTGTATCATTAAGACTAAATTAAATTTCTGGTGGCTTAAAAGACCAGTTTGCAGTTTGGTTTTTTTCTTACATTTCCACTTTTTATACTCACAAACAAAAGTACTGGCACTGTCTTAGAAATGTATGAGACAAATGAAAGATACCAGGAATACAATGTTTTAATCAGAAAGCCACAGAAATGTGGTTTGCTAATTTCTTTTCAAAAAATGACAAAAATTTGATAACCTCTTGTGCTGTGCTATATGACATAATGGTTACTACACAGCTATACCAGAAATATTTCTTCACTGGCTCTTGAAAACATTGAAGAGTCTGGTAGTTTCATAGAAATTCCATGTTCTGAAAACTCATAGAAATAATGTACTACTGCAGAATGCTGGTGAATGTTTGTGAAAGTTACAGAAGAGGAATTTGAGTGAGCAGCAGAAATGGTAAAATAAAAATGTGCTAATTAAAATAAGTAAGAGATGCTTTAAAAATTCATTTGACAGGGAAAATAAATGAGATATAGAAAACACTTAAGGGCATATCACTGTCCATCTTTCCAGAAGAAGGTATTTTTTGACACCAGGCCACTCTACTATCACTAGGATTTGTAATAACATGTTCATATACTTAGAGTTTTCCAGTAAATAATGGTTTTGTTCCTTCTTTTAATAATTGTGCAAATTTACCAGAAACATTCTACAGTAATAACATTATGAGTAATCACAAAGCTAAGAAAGTGAAGACAGAAGTCCATGTGCAACAAATCACTAGCACTCTGCTCTGGCTCAGTTTCTTGGCATACAGGTGCAGATTTCCACACTGCAGAACTTTCTTCAAACCGTATTTCACAAATAGCTCCTTTCAAGTCAGTACAGCAAATCAAGATCTGATTCTTTAGACTCTGCTTACATTGACTGAATCATATCTCATAATAGGTCTATCATGTATCAGGCAATGTGGGAGTGAAGAGATGTAGCACTTGCCTGGTGTTTGGAAGGGCAAGGCTGTCTGGTTTTGGTGTAACACTCTGTAAGGTGAGATTCAAAAATGAATAGAGTACAGTAATTTCACGAGTATAAGGAGCACCAGATTATAAGGTGCACTTCGGGGGGTTGGCAAATTTCCAAATTTTGTCCATATATAAGGCACACTGGCATATAAGGCACACTTTTTTTTTTTTTTTGCAGCGAGGATCCATGTGCAACAAAGTAATAAATTAGTAACGGAATTGCGTGATCGTGGGATTTACTGGCAGTTGCTCAATTTGCAAACATTTTTCACGGATTGGCGGAGCCTTTAAATGCAGCCCCAGGTGCCGTCCCTGTGCCGTGGGCCCTGGCACTCCCACCCGCTCCCCCCACACTGGGGCCAGCTGGTGAGGTTGGTGTGGCTCACAGCTTGGCTCTGGCCGCTGCCGTCCCTCGCGGCTTGCACTTCTGGGTTGGCAAATTCCCGAACTTTGTCCATATAAAAGGCACACTGGATTATAAAGCACACTTCCAGATTTCGATCAAAATTTTAGTCAAAAGGGTGCGCCTTATAGTAGTGAAATTACTGTACATTTCACGGCATCTGTCAGTGCTAGGTCTGTGCCAAATGGAGTCTCCCCTATCAGCTGGCTTTGGCTCTGCAAGGGATACAGGAGTACCATGAGTGTATTTGGAAGCCTTGCATGCTTTTGTTCAGTTCACAAAAAAAGTCTGTTAACTGTGCCTGACCTCAGAATACACAATGCCAGGGTGACATGTGCTGATATTACCCCTCGTGTCTGACTTACCCTTCGGGGCAGCAGGCTGGCTGGATCATTTGTCAATCCAATTTTCTTGCTTTTAGCCCTTTATTATGCCTGTGCTGGATTTCTTGGGCTTTAAATGGGACACTGGTGACTTTTCTGTCCAGCTTTAGCTACCATCAGGATGTTTAATCACCAGGCCAATGAAAGACCAAGTTAATTCTATGGCTTTTTTTTCTCTCCACATAATCACGCAAGATGTGGACTGAGGCCAAATATATGACTCTAGGACTCCAGAGATATTTTTAGTAGTATTTTTAAAACATTATTATCCAGGACACATTTTTTTTCTGGTCTTTTTATATATGGTCTATATAAATACAGCAGTCCTATGCAAAATCCAGTACATGTGGCTCAAGACAGTATTACATTGGTTGCCTAAAATTTAGGCAACACTAGAAACTTGAACTGAATTAACTGATGTTCAGTGCTCTGTTCTGCATTTCCTTGGGTGGTGCAGTTAATGATTCAAAAGATCATTTATGGCATATACTACTTGATATCAAAACACAAAAGTGAGATTGTTAAATTTGGTACGTGCTTTACAACAAGAAAGACTGTCAGCACCCTCACTGATTTCTTGTCTTTAAGGGGTGTCGTCTACATTAATGCACTAGGTTTGGTTTGGATTATGGGGTTTTTGTTGTTTTTGTTCTGGGGTTTCTTTCTGATTTGTCTTTTGCATGCTATTTAAAAATAGTAAATTTAAGCTAATGCTGTACTCATTTGGTCTTCCAGTGATCCTTCCACTTTTTGTCCTGCCATGACAATTCTGGCCTTGCAAACCACTAATAAACAAAGCCAGGAAAATTAATCAGGTCTGTAATTTATCAGAGTGCTTTTTTCATTTTGGCTGTCTTTAAATTGCCTTTTCACATAACAAAGTTCCTTAGAGTGGAACAAGTTAAACCAGCAATCATATCAGAGCTTTTTCATTGACAGAATATCATAAGTGAGTTTTCTATTACTGCAAGTGATGGATAAAAGTAAATCATAAAATTTCTATATTAGTCACAAAAATGATTTTTTGCATTATTTTTTCATCCACTTTGTTTACATGTGTAAGGATTTTAAGTGTATATGAACAGAAATAGTCAGAAGCTATTAAGTACAACCAACTTTCTGCATAATAGGAAAAGGAAAAGACAGACTAAATTGCTTCAAACAGGGTAGTTTCAGATCCAGCTCCCAGAAAGACCAGCTTCATGTACTGAACAAGAGAACGTGTGGTAAAGGGCAATCAGAAAATGGAATAGAAATAGGAAATGAAAACTACTGTATCTCTCGCCCTTTGAGGGAAAAAGAGTGCAGAACAAAGTTTAAAAAACAGCTCTGACTTGAATGATGTGCTAAAGGTCATTCTGCCTCTACCAAAATGTATCAAATGTGCATTAAATCAGATTACCACAATTTTTATAGATGATAAAGAAATATTTTGAAAAGACCCTGGTATAAAAGCTACCTTTTTTGATTACACGGCATGAAATCTGCAGGCCAAAATAGGGAGCATTTGTTTCACTGTAGCTAGAATTTCACCATAATTGTCTGAATTATAATTTTAGGTGAACATAACATGTCACCAAGCAGAACTGTACTCTGTGTTCCACCAATTTCATTGTTTTGCAAAGCAGACTTATTTTTCACATTCATATTGGAATGGTTAGACATCTTAAATGCAGTAGCAATAATTCCTTTGCATCTATGCAATTTTGCAGTTCTAATTATAATGCATTTTAAAATTCTGTATTTATATCTCTCTGTATTTGTATGTCTCTGCAACTGTATTTAAACATATAAATATATTTGTTTTCTTTAGGTGCACATTTAAAGCTTGAAAACAGATTTGGGGGTTTTTTGGATAACAGTACATAACAGAAATTGATATATCAGCCAGATAATTATTCTTCATTTCTAACAATAAACACCACAGTGTCACTGGTACTACAGTATATTCAGTTAGTAAACAGAACATACTGTGCTGAAAATACCGTACCAAAAGAAACATTTATTTGAATTCATGGCTACTTGGCCAGTTGTCTACCTCCATTTCAAAATTTAGGGCAAACAGAGACATTTAAATTAAAGGATCTGGACAATTTCCCAGTATCTTGCTCATTCATTAAGCACATGCTGCTGCCTGATTTTTTTGAGAATTTCAGCTGCAATGATCATTGAATCTGTGCAGATTTACTGGCCACATCACAGTGATTGTACTTATTGTAGGGATTGGATACTATGCATTTATATATTCAATTTCCACAGCCCAACCAAAGCAAAAGTCACACATTTTGAAAGGATAGTTAATGCAATTTTCAAAATTTGTCCAGAAAATGCAATTAGTACAGATCTTGCAGTCTTTTTATCATCTGAAGGGATGGTCACAAAGTAAGAAAATGCAGTGTTAAGTCTTTTTCTGCTTTAAGCAGTGCAACATGGCTGATGAAATTGAATTGGAAACCAGTGGGCTGCTGCCAACCATGTGTTTCTGAAACTGATTGAATGTGAACGCTTTTAGGAACTGAAACCCACATAAACTAACATTTCCTGAGGGTTTGAAAATTTGCCCAGTAAATACAACCTAACTAAAAACCCTAAAAAGCAAAGCATAACCACCCTAAAAAAAATAAAGAAAGAAAGAATCAAGCAGAAAAAAATCCCAAAACCAACCCTGCAGAGGAGATGGTTAAAATACATTAAAAAATCGATTTGAGTATTTTTAGAATAGGATGGTATCAAAGCCCACCACCATGATCTTCTTAGACCAAGCCCATTTATGAGTATGGCACATCAGGAACCTTAGGGGAAGAATGAGATTTCAGAAATGATGATGATGATGATGATGATGATGAAGAAGAAACATTCAACTAATTGCTTTGCATGGGATATTTTCATTTAAAGCAGCTGCTGCTTGTGTATCAGAACTCCGTAACATACTGCACTCTCTATTTAAACCAAATGTATATGAAAAAATAATAAATCTTTGAATGTATTACTCTTCCAGTATCAATTGCATATTTTGTCCAAAAACATTTAGACTTTTTCTTCTTCAGTCAGTCTTGAAAAGTCAGATGGGAGACTGAAGCACAAATTGTGCTTTTCAGTTTTCATCTCATCATCTGAGGTTACTGAAGGTGAATACTCTTTCTGAGCTGGGATAACATAGTCTTAAAGTGCATCAGGCCAATTATGAACATTCTGTGACACTGTGCTCTTCACCCACCTTCAACTGCAATTACTGGGTAATTCTCAGACTCCTACATGGCATTTAATGGTACCTGTCCCCTTTCAGGTGCAGTCTGTGGCCAGAATATAATGTACCTATCCCATTGCACCAGGGAAATCTTAACAAAACACCTGCAAAAGGTATGCTTCAGATTGAGTCAGTTGTTTTGCACCTCTCTTTTTATAGCAGCTCCCATTGTGTGTCTTGAGTTGGAGTAAGCATTAGAAATGGTTAGAAAAATAATCAAATAAGCTTTGAATTTTCTGAAGTATTGATTATAAAGATCAAATTGTTTAAGTGACATGATGATGATGATACATTTCTCACCTCATATCTGCTCAGTTCAGTCATGCTGAGTATAATTAAGCTGGACATATAAGTCCTACTGGTATCCTACAGAACCAGAAAGGATTATGTTCAAAGAAAATGGAAAACTGTTAGCTCTAACAAAATAAAATTAATAAACTATTTTATGGATTGGTTTACTTTCTATTTCAAAGCAGTTCTATCATCTTTTAATGAATAATACTTCTTAATGACCTGTGGTGGAATCTGTAAGCAGGTGGAAGAAGGGAAGTGACAATTGCTCCCCAAATTAAAGAACATACAAAACAAAAATCATAAAATCCACACCAAAAATGGAATTTTATCTCTCTGAAGCAGCTCTCTTTAAGCAAGACATCAAGTTACCAAAGTGCTACTTAGAAATTAGTGACATTTTGGAAAACTTCTTTATTTTTATGAAATGGGTCAACTACAAATCAAGATGTAAAAGAAAAAAAGTCTCTTTGTTCTCAAAAAAATATTAAAGAGGAGCCATAAATATATGATGGAACAAATCCATCCTTGGCTCACCTGTTACTGAGTCAGCACTAAAGAGAAAAGCCATCCAAAGTGAAGTAACATTTTATTAATTCAAAAAGGAAAATTAATCAATTTTATTTACTTCCACATATCATGAGTGTTTTGGTTGCTGTTGCTGTTAATAATTAACAGCTTTGTTAGGGTTACATTCCAGACTCATTCTGTTCACTGAAGGGAAGCTGAAGAGTGAATTACTTAAGTCCTGAGGGTGTGAATTTCTGCCCATTTCCATGCACAAAAGCCTGTTACTGATTCTCAACATTTTCCTTCTGCTGTTCAGAAAACTCAAAAAACCCTCAAAAAAAGAAAAAAAGAAACAATTACCACAGAAATCCAATATTTTAATTCCCCTTCTGATTATGGGAAGAGAAAGGGATTGACATTGAATCCCTTGCTTCATCTGGATAAACAATTGTGAGGAAAGTGTCTTGTTGACAAAGATATTCCTGTCTCTGACACTGGATCAGCGGCAGTGGCTGTGCCATTGCAGATTCTGAAAATGCTCTTCCATCTCCTCCATCTGCCTAACACACTCACAATGACATCACAGGACAAAGAGCCCTCCATCACCATTATCTTCCTGATCCTTACTTGGCCATGATAAACAGTGTCTCTCCACTGACATCCTGGAAGTATTGGTGGGAGTCTTTTGCTGAACACAGTTGCAATAATAACTGCAGGTCCCAGCAATTCTTCCCAGCACATGTTATACTTAGGAAGCAGAGAAGAGATACTAAAAAGTACTCTCTTGCTTTCAGCAAACCACTTGAGCAAGGCTCTAGTACATCTTTTCATCCTGTGTATTCCCCAGTCTTTGGTTAAGCACTGATGAATGCATATATGTCTTTGTTTTTGTATATGTGCATTAAATAAATTGGACCTACTCTATACTTTTATCACCCACTCAATGTTTTTGTAAGACCAAAGTTATCTTTTCTCTGACATCTAGGAATTTCACAGAATTTATTGACATTCCTTCCATACATATTAAAACGCATTAGATGAAAGCCATGGAACTATTCACAGGTTACTTTGGTCTACTATTGATCCACAGATTTGTGACAGGCTCTGGCAGAGGTTAGGGACATTCTACCCAAAACAGTTTAAGTGGCATGAAACCAGGACAGATAAAGAGAATGCCAACTGTATCCTAGGCTGCACCAAAAGCAGCACAACCAGCAGGTCAAGAGAGGTTCCACTGGGAGTTTTGCATCCAGCCCTGAGATTCCCCAGCACAGGAAGAATATGGACCAGCTGGAGTGAGCCCAGAGGAAGCCACCAAGATGATCAGAGAGATGGAGCACCTTTCCTATGAGGAAAGGCTGGCAAAATTGCAGGTGTTGAGCCTGGAAAAGAGAAGTCTTCAGGGTGACCTATTTGCAGCCTTCAAGGACCTGGGAGAATTTATGGGAAGGATAGAGAACAAATAGTTTCAAGAGGTTTGGAATAACTATTTAGCTTTTTGCAAGAGCACATACTGACCGGAGAAGGGAGAATGGCTTAAAACTGAGTTGATTTAGATTACATTTTAAGAAGAAATTCTTTACAGTCAACATGGTAAGGCGCTGAAGCAGGTTGCACAGGGAAGTTGTGGATTCCCCATCCCTGGAAGTGTTCAAAGTCAGATTAGACAGGATTCTGAGCAACCTGAACTAGTGGGAGGTGTCCCTGCCCATGTCATGGGTGTGATCTTTAAGGTTCCTTGCAACTCAGGCCATTCTATGTTCATGTTCACATATGATTTTGGTTTTGACTTACAGAACCACAAAGGTGACTTTTTCAAGCACTCATCTAACTGTGTTCTTGAGTTATATATTGCTGAATTTTAGCAAGCCATATTTTCATTTATTTAAGCAAGTGGCTCTTCTAAAAGACAGTCATTGGCAGCCTTGTGACAACATATGAACTAAGCCCACTTCTGGCTCTAGCATCCTTCACCTTTAGCATTTGATTAAGCCATCTTATTATCTCTTGAAGTAACCATCTGGACACTAATTCTTCAGCAGATGTCTTCCTTCCTTCAGATGGGAGCAGATGATTGTAAAATACTTTGACAGATTTTCATGATCACTGATGACAAAAACCCTCCATGAATTTTTATGCCTCTTTTCCTCATTCCACATTGTCCAGGTTCCAACTAGGACAAGGTTAAATTTTGAAGTAGCCAGGAGGACCCAGGGATTATTCCATATAACCTCACATCATTTTTGGGCATGGGGGAAGAGATCCCTTCTGGATCTAGGGTAGCAGAGGGAGCAGCTGGGTACTTCTTATTGTCAGGTGTACCACAGTGAGCAACTGCGTGTGAACTGTTCACCTTTCTTTTGTTCACTTTGTCATTGGTATTGTTGTTACTGTTCATTGTCTCACTTCATTGCTGTTCGAGTAAATTGCACTTATCTCAACCCATGATCCTTACCTTTTGTACCTCCAGTTCTCCTCTCTATCCCACTGCAGGGGCATGTAGGGAGTGGGGAGAGATGGAACTGTGCATAGTTTGGAGTAATTAGTAACACTAAATTGTGGGAATGCTGTTCCTAAACCTAAATACATATTTTTGTGTCAGGACGCTGAAAACAGGAGCACCTTCATTTTCATACTGAGACAAACTCTTTTGTTGGAAGAGTTCTTGGGACAGTGGAAGAATGAGAAAGAGCTCACATAAAAATACAAATCTCCATTGTTTTACAATTTCATTCCTTTTTCCATTATATGCCTTGAACAATAAATTTTTTGTACTCAGTTCTAACAATGCTAAAATGATAGATTTGGATTCCAACAATTCTTTTTTGCTTAATCAAAATGACCATGGAAATGTTCATGAAAATTTCTGTAATATCTCTCTACTAGATAACTCTCTTTCTAGAATTTCTATCACTCCATTTTTAAATTTTCTTCCTTTTATTTTTTTTTCTCCTTTTTCAACCTGAAAGAAAAAAACCCAACAAAATAGGAAAAATTCTGCAGACAAGTAAAAATTATACATTTGTTATACTAATTATAAAACTAGTTATAAAATTAATTATCAAGTCACTAGAATATGCTGTTATTGCATTGTGGAATGGAATCTTTCAGTCATTTTTTTCAGAGGTTTCTGTTATAATATTTCAAGAAGTCAAGAAAACTGGCATTAATGAAGCAGAGAGTTTGGCTTCTTCCTTTAATGCTCTATGTTTTATTGGCAGCTCCTGACAGCAGATTTGGCCTTTGACAAGCATGTTTTGCTGACAGATGGTTGCATCGAGTAAGGTTTCAAAGAACTCTAATAAAGTTAGCACTGGATATGTGCATGCAATTCTCCTTTAAAATCAAAGGAGAAGCAAAGAGTGGCTGTTCTGAAAGGGCAGGGATGCTGCACAGGTGGGGGAATGAGAGCTGGACAGGCAGCGGCCTTTCTGGCCACTGGGAGAGCAGGGCAGGGCTACTGACAGAAATCAGGATCAGCCAAGAGCCTGAGTGACCAGGGGGCAAGTCACAGGCTTGTGACACATCCATTGAGATGGGCATGGACAAGACAAGATTTGTATGCAGTGATTGTATCAGGCTGATGCTTTGAAATTATCTCTAAATTGTTCTCAATGATGCATATTAATAATTTGTATATAATTTTATAATGTAGAAATATGAGAGGAATCCCTCAGTCATTCATCTTTAACAACATTGAGTTCCTTCACATTGATGTTTTTTTACCAAATAATCAAAGCAACAATTTGACATTGGTGTTAAATAAATTAAAAAATCAGCTTAATGGTGGCAAATAGCACAGCAGTACAGACAATAGCATTTTAACCTACGTATAGAGAAAATTAAAAGTAAAAAGAAGAATAAAACATCAGCACAGTGTGAGTAAGGATCCTTTCACTCCTTTATAATACATTCTTTCACAACTTTATGGGCTAGGATTTCTAAGTATGTGATGCTGCATATCTGATGCTGAATCTGCACAGCCAACCCACCCTACCATAAAAACTGTTTTTGAAGATTAATCTAGTCTAGAACCTAGACTGCATAAGAACATTCTAGTTGGAAGACAGTTTCCAACTGCCTCACAGAATTAAAGTAGTATGTGAACACAATTGAACACTTCAGGTACGATATACCAGAAGAAAATAGTGATTTAAAACTGGAATTATTGGGGAAAAAAGAAACAATTCTTTGTTTCATAACACAGAGACTCTGAAAAAATTCTATGGGTATCAAGAGAAGATATGACATAGAGGCTCCCCATTCAAATTACAGTGGATAAAAAAAGCCGATAAAAGCAGTGAGAAACCAGAGTTTCTATAGAATGTTGGCAGGGTCCTTGTCCAAATGGTAAAACAATAATAAAATTTATTGACATACTTCCTTGCTTTAAAACTTCTACATTTCGTAATTTCTTTCAGTATTATAACTCAGATAAACACTTTTTTTTCTTCTTTGTTTTGTCTGCTAGGTATTAAATAAGACTTTGGAGATCAGAAAAATGAAATGTTAAACATATTGTTTTCAGCCAAAGACTGTAAAGTGATGAACAAAAAGCACCTACCTACTCCAACAACTACGTACTTAAAGCAACACATAACCCCTCCTGTATTCAGCCTCACCTCAGTGCCTGGGGAGACCATGGATAGATCCTTCTAGAAGCTGTGTCAAGGCACATGGAGAACAGGGAGGTGATTCAAGACATCCAGCACAGCTTCACCAAGGGCAAGTCCTACCTGACCAACCCAGTGGCCTTCTGTGATGGAGTTCACTCCTCAGTGGACAAGGGAAAAGCTACAGATGTCATTTATCTGGACTTCTGCAAAGATTTTGACACAGTCCTTCATAACATTTCAATCTCTAAATTGGAGGCAGATGGATTTGATGAATGGTCTGTTAGACAGATTAGACAATGGTTGGAAGGGGCATTCAGAGTGCAGTGGTCAATGGCTCTGAGTCCCAATGGGCATCAATGACAAGTGGTGTTTCTCAAGAATTCATTTGGACCAGTGTTATTTAATAAATTTATCAATTACATAGACCAAAGGGTAAAGTACATCCTCAGAAAATTTTTGGATGACACCTTGCTGAGAGGTTCAGTTGACACAACTGAAGGATGGGAGACCTGGATAAGCTCAAGAATTGGGACTATGGGAACCTGAGGAGATTTAACAAGACCAAGTGTAAGGTGCTGTACCTGGGTCAGGGCAAACCCAGGTACCAACAGAGTCTGTGGGATGAACAGATCAGAGCAGCCCTGTGAGAAGGACTTGGGGGTGCTGTGGCTGAGAGGCTGAACATGACCCAGCCATGGGCACTCCCAGCCCAGAAAGCCAAACATGTCCTGGGCTGCATCCAAAGCAGCGTGGGCAGCAGGGGAGGGAGGGACTGGATTCTGCCCCTCTGCCCTGGTGAGAGTGCTGCACCTGAAGTGCTGCAGACAGCTCTGGCTTGTATGTAAAAGCCATATTTATGTTCTGTTTTCCAAGATTCTCAGGCTGCATATCTTCACTTACAAGCTCCCTTATTCAGTCACAAGTTCTGCTCCTAGAAGAAAATAATTCAGAGACTACCAGGTTTCCCTCTGTTATTAAAAAAATTTAGATGACAGTTTTTATTTTATGAAAAGAAGAATATACAAGACCACACAAGCACTAGTTCAAAATCTTGATTACAACAATGTCTAACACAAATGGCAAAGAAAAAAAGGGGTAAACCTGATGAAACTTCCTTGACTGTCAACTACTTGAGTCTGAGGGATTCCTGATACAGACATGGTATCTTCAAATATGAAGGTTTTTGTATTTAAAACTCTTCAGAGAATTCTCTTTTGTAAGATTGCCGATTTTACTTTTAATCTAGCACCTACTTTTTGAAGTCTACAGCAACATGTACCAGGGTCTTCTGAAGCTCCAAGGTTCAAAACTTTGTGAAGAGCAATGGCTTTGTTTTGAGCATGTCCTCTCAACTTCAACTGTTGCCCTTATTCACTCTGTGCAACTCAACCTTTTATAGATCTCCATGAAATCTTTCCTGTCTGCCTGTTTGCTAGGTTGATGAAGCTTACTGATTTCCTCTTTATCTTAAATACTGTTTTCAAGATAGAAGCCCTCACTGTAGTAGCTCTCATTGCGTAAACAGCTACATTTAAGGTATAAATTCAATGAAAAAGTGAGGACTCAACATAAAACAGTTAAGTGGCAATATGGATGGTTTTTCAACAATCATATAACACAAGACTATTCTTAGCCAAATGACTAAGTGATACAGAAATGCATAAACAAAATCATAAGGTCTGTGTTTGCCTGTCTACCTAACCTACCTAACCAGGAGAGAGAAGATGTCATAATAAGTTTGTTTCAGAATCTACTTTTCATATTACTTTCTAATTTATCTTCTGATTTTCTAGCCAGAGAGCCACCTGAACTCCTGCTGTGGAATTTGACAAACAGTGTTTTTCTTCTAATTTTTTGCATTATTCCATCATACATTGGCAGCTGATTTAGAATGTAATCACACTCACACAAACATGCAAGGCACGCACTGTGGAAGTGCATAGTCAATTTAGACTACTTGTACAAAATAACGATTTTTTTTGGTCACTGAGTCTCTGTTGATAATTCAATTTCTAAAAAAAACTCCTCTTGATGTAGAACATGAATTGCCTTTCTGGTATGAACTAACCAAAGTTTGAATAAACATGTTTCATCTTGCAAATTAAAATCAAGAAATGCAAATTAAAAGAAGATCATACACTAAAATCTATCTGTAAATTTACCTTACCTAATTTTGATGATATAAACATATGCAAAACCAAGAATCTAATAATTTTACAGAAAAGCAAAGTAAAATTGAGAATTAATCCATAAGGAAAATGTAAGTCACAGCTTCCTCTCTACAGACCTTACAAAACTATATTATACATCAGAAATGGAATATAATTTTTTTAACATGATACAAAGAGAACATGAAATAAAAGTTTCATTCTAGAATGGGTGTGTAACAGTGGAGAAAAGTCTTCTTTTCTTTTTGAAAGAAAAATGTGTTGTTTGCAAAATTGAAACAAAATTATTCAATTTAAGATTTATTTTGAATATTCAGTGTATAAATATATATATTCAGTATGAAATTGTACTTCTCCACTGTGATGTACTATTTACAGGGACTATCAGCCAGGTTTTTGGAAACCTTCATTTTCTCCTCCACATTAACATTCAGGTCAGAGTAAACTCTATATCATCTGTCTAAATAATGGTTGAGAGAGACTTGCATTGGTAGCTGAAGATGTATAGCTGAAGAAGAAATGCCTAAAACTGAGCAGGAACAGAATCCTGAAGGACTGTGCTGATATATGTACTGCAGGATAAATTTTATAGATTAGATTTTTATAGATTGTTTATCAGCCTGGTTTACCAAACATGATTTCTGCTGCTCTGTACACAAGACTGCTAGGCTTGTTAGCGGAATGGTGATGCTCTGGGAATTCATTGAGCCCAAGACAATCTCACTGCACAGTTGTGAGGAGCCAATTTAGTTTTGATTTGTCTCAACACAGTTTGTCAGAGGCATGCGGAGGAGAGGTTGCACATCTGCACAAAGCTCTAGGGGTTTTTGAGACTTTCTTTTTGGCTTTGTGCTTTTTGCTTGGTGGGGGCTTGGTTACTGAGGCCTTTTGAGAGTTGTCTTTTGGGGCCTTTGGAGACTTGTTTTTTGCCTTGGCCCCAGCCTGGCTTTTGTCTCTCTTGCCCCTGCTGGCTCTTGTCTCCCCCTCCATTCCTTTTCCATTTCCTTCCTTCTTTTCTGTCTTTATTTTTAGCTGTCTTTGTTTTTGGCATCTCCTTTTTGTTTTTCATTACCAATAAACGGTTCTCAGATACAATGGTTGTTCTTACTCAGCTTAATTTCTTTTTAGACTGTCTCATTTTAAAAGAACTCGCAGTTCCCCACAGTGGAACATGACAACAGTGCACCAGGAAGCAGGACTTCAGGAGTATATGAGATGATCATCAAGGAATCCCTGGGAATACTTGCACTTAACCAGGTCAAGCTGAGCTTTTTCAGGCTGTATGCCATCAGCACCAGGAGACAAAATCAAGAGGTGTGAGAAGAGTATGTCACAAGTCTTGTAACTGAGAAAAAAAGAAGAAACATGAACTTTCAAAAATGTTATTGAATCCTAGAGCACCAGGAACAATTTGGAGGCAGTGAGGCCTGGAGCACTGGAAGCCACTGTTGAGACTTGCTTACAGTGAGATAGAAAACTACTTATGTCTCATTTAATATTGTATTTCTCTAACTCAGAGTGAGGAACTGAGGTCTGCTAAACAGAACACGTTGCAGTAGTCCGTAAGCCTAGCATGTGAACTATCTCCCAGTGCACACACTTGTCATGCCAGAATGGAAGTAAGGGACCTAACACTCACACCACAGCAATGTATTCAAACAGCACATTGCTGAGATCTCTAACGAGTCCCCTGAAGCAACACTGGAAAATGCTGCTCCTGCAAGACATCAAATGCAGCAACAGATTCTGTAGCCACCCTAACAGTCAAAGGATGTGAAAAAAAAATCTTTCTCTGTGATGCTGCTAAGGCACATGGTCAAGGAAAAGGACATGAGGTCTTGCAATGGACTCCTGTGCCTTTTAAGATGTATGGGAAGATCCTTATCGATATCCAATCTGATATCCTACTCCTGCTAAAGCTTACTAAGGGTTCATCATTACAAGTTTTGCTCAGCATTGAAATATAATTTTCTAGGAAGTATTCCTTTTTATTTTAAAAGGATTACTTCTGCTTCTCTGGACATTAAAACCTAAATTATCATGCTCTGAATAGAGCTTTTGTTAGAAAATTAATTTCCCTTTTGACCAGTCCACAGTGATAAAGCAAGAATTAAGTAAATGGACTGTATCTTCAGTGGTCATGTTTTATAGCAATATTGATACATTATGACTAAATACAGCAATTACAAAATACTGTAACTGGATAAAATGCTGCAAGTAATGCACTGAAGTTTTTCCACAAAAATCTCAGTGTCATGTCCCCTGCTTGAATAGCAGCTTATTCTCACCCACAAAAGGAATTATACAAAAGGATGAAAAAAATTATTTCAGGTAAATGCTTCCCCACTGAGAGTGAGGAAAGATGAAGACTCCATGATGCCTATTAAGTAGTACTTCATTGATGACAATATTATAAAATGCATGTATGCATGCAACAGTTACAGACATCTATCTGATTGCAGAAATACTTTTTAACCCAGATTAAAAAAAAGAAATAACCCTTAGAACTGAGAATTGTTAGTCCTCATTTCAAGGCTTTTCTGAACAGCAGCCATCAACATATCTCCCTGAAGGAATGTTGATAAAACTGGTAATGGACACAGCAGAATATGCTTTATTCTCCCAGAGGAGATGAATGATTTGTGAAGTATAATATGAAGCAGTGAACAAGAGTTAAAAAGAAACAATTTTATGTCTGTAAAAGCTTCCTTCGAGGTTCCAGTTGGCTATTGTATTAATTTCTACAGAGTCAGAAACACTAGTTAAGATATTGCATCAAAAGCAGTACATCCCAAGATAAAGGTAATGACCTTGGTAGGTACTGTGGCATGCAACAATAGAGGGATTAACTTATAATAAATAAATAAACTTGCAAAAGTGAGTATTATAAAAGGCGTTGTAATCCAGGAGGTGAAACTGCAATTGAGGTTACATTTGGGAAAGAAGAATTGAGGATATTTTGATTCTTCACTCAATTCTGTTCTATGGGCACATGCAATACTTCTTATTAATTCACTAAGATATTACAGGACCACTCCAAAATACTGTTTTAAAACTCACCCTTTACCTGGCACTTTGCTGATTATTTCAAATTACTTTGGCTATCATGCTGTGTATGATAATATTCTGAATAAGAATCTTTCCCTGTAAACCAGAAACAGCAATACTCAGTGTGGTAGTTCAACCCCACCTTTCAACTAAGCCCATGCTCATCTGCTCAGTCACCCCCACAAAGGAGATGAGGGAAGAGAATCAAGAGGGTAAAAATGAGAACCACTGAGCTGTGATAAAAAGTTTAACAATGAACACAAAATAATAACAGAAATAATACAAATACTAATGCTAATCCTCATAATATTTTAGTGCAAAGAGAAATAACAAAGAGAGAGCGATAAAACCTAACCAAGACAAGTGATACAACTGAAAACAAATATTCAGCACCAACCAAAGTCTGACCAGCCCCTGAGCAGCATCCCTCATGGCAACCTCCTCCCTAGTCTGCTGAGCATGGCAATAGATGGTGTGGGATATCCATTTGTTCAATGCCAGCTTTCCTGGCTGAGTGATCTTCCTATTCATTTTAAAAAATAAACATTAAGGAAAAAAGAGTAGAGAGAGAATAAGAGCTTGTCAAGTTAATTTTTGCAGAGTCTTCTGAATCTCTATTTGTTCTTGACACACCTCCCAGCTAAGACGTCCAAAAAAACCCAGATGTAGGGTCAAAACAAAATTTGTAAAACCGTCTGACTTTCCATATAAGTACACTGACCTTCTTTCAGATTGTAAAAATTGTAGCCCAAAGCAGAAGCTAGTATTTCCTTTTTAGACAATACAAATTAGCTCAGGCATTGAAGAGATTAATATGTTCCTTTGTTTAAAGCAGTAGTTGCACTCTTGTCTTCACAACTGCCAATACTAAGAAAAATTTATCATACAATATTTAATGATGATACTTACTTCACAGATAAACTGATGCCTTAATTTTAAATAAATATTTAAATGCTTGTGGTCACTTACAGGAATGTACACAGTTGAAAGAACATGCAAATTTATTGAATTATTGGGAATGGTCTCACACTTCACTGAAAGAGATTACCTCATTAATTCAAGCAAGCTACAGCTCTGTCATCTTAATCAAGTCCCTATCTAAATACAATTAATTTATTCCCCAATTTGGCCTCTTTCCTCCGACACAAAAAAAAATGTAAGTTAGGGCATGATTTTAGAAGCCTGTGAATAAGAGAAACCCATGCGTCAAAATGTATGTCCAATAACTTTAGTAGGGTATTCCTCCAATAGTGTGATCTACCTTCTTAAATGCTGTAACTGAGATGGTTCCACAGGTAAACCTATAGTTAGACTTTCATTTATCCAGCTGCAATGAAAAGGAAATCACTGCTCACATAATCACAGCCTTTTAGAATTCAGACATTTCACCTAAACCATTTCCAGTTTTTTTTTTTAAGAGAAAGAATAAAGTATGCAGAAGATTACTTTTTCTAGTTAAGTAATTGATCTTCTTTCAGCACAGCATTCCTTCTTTGTTGGATTCTGGATGACTTGTCTTTCCTAGGTATACATACCATTTAGATAATGAAAGATGTCTGGAATTAGATGGGATGACTCTCACTCCTTCTGTGTGCTGTGGATTAACATGGAGTTTCCTGCAGAATATAAACTGTGTAAATTTGCATCACAACACATCACAAATTATTCTGCTCAAGCAATCTACCTCCAAGCTTGACACACTAATTTTCTCTCTCAGAATTTTGTCCCAACAGATTAATATTTTCACCCAGGCATGAGATTCCAAAAATGGAGCAAAGCATTATTCCTGTACTGCTGCTGGAAGATATGATGGTAATAGAAGAAATCTGCAAAAAATGATGTTACCAGTGTACATGCATTGGGTTCTCCGGAACACTTTCCAGTTCATTTTATGCAATTTGTAGCTTCCAGATACCAAAATATCACCTTGAGGGTATTTTTTGCATCTCTTTAGCAAAATAAGGCAAAAAACTTACTCGGTGTGCAATCAGGAAACATCTAAGGATTGTGAACATTTGCATGTGCCTGACGCTAGGAGTGCTATAAGCTGCCTGCTGGAAACAGAAATAAATCTATTATGAATCTCTATTAAGCTCAAATTCTCTATAGTAGTAAAACTTAATACTAGAAAATGACACCTGGAAGGAAGAGAAAGGTCTTCCATGTCTTCTGCACCAGAAGAGGATTGGATGAAGTATATGCCGGAGAATTGCTCTGTAGACTTTAAGAGACAGTGATTCCACAACCTCTCCATATTATTTATCACCCTCCTTATTACAATGTTTGTCTGTAGCTTAGGCATATTATTTCTCATCCTAGCTATTTTTCAGACAGATAGATTGTTTCTTTTCCTTTTCCATACTCCTTCTGTTGCATAAATTTCACTGTCTTTAGTTCAGTCTTATGTTTATGCTAATAGCCCCATAGGTCATGGCTCCAGAATGTCTCACCAGTTCTGTGGACTGGAGTGGACTACCTCTAAAAGACTCTGCTCCAGATAATGTCTTTACATAGTTCTGGAAATACATGGTGTGACAACTGAAAATTGCACTCTGGCCACAGTTATAGTAATGCTGTTTAGAGTACAAGTGATGATTGTTCTTCTCTTAAATTCCAGTACAAGGTGTTTAGTAGTATCATTATAATTCATGCTGAGACTGTTATAAAATATAACATCTTCATCACTTTCAGAGCCACACTTACCTTTAGCTGACTCTTCCTCATCTGCACCATTGATACTCATGTAGTTTCTGGTATTTCTTTATGTCAAAAATTGAATAAGTCTTCCTAAACATTTCTCCAATCTGTTGTCTGTTTTGAAATCTAATACTGTTTCCCAACCTTTCCAGCCTTCCAGTTTCACTTCACACACGATTTTGAATAAACACACTTCATATTCAGGCATAATTGGATAAATACTCTGTGCAGAAAATTGTCAATGCCAAGAGTTCCATTGTCATGTGAGGGAAAGCCTGAAGCCCTCTGTAACTGTGTACACAACCACACCTCTCTAAACATATGAGATAGGACTGTAGAAGATGTCACTACTGTTGGGGAAGCTCAAATCACCTTATGGCTTTTTGTGCTCTTTTTTGTCTAAACTTCTTTGTCTCAGCTGACACATATTAAAGATAAAACAGCAGCAGACAGAGATTTATTGTGACAAGGTGTGCTGTTGTGTCATACAGCTCTGCCTCACATTTTCAAGGTGATCCTTTTGTCACAATGGAGTTTAGTTTAGGGATGCATGCACAGTGAGAAGGCAGATTGTTCTTATTGTCTCTTTCTGTGAACGAGCAATGTTTATGGTGAGGTCAAAATGACATTAGGGAGAAGCTGACTTTTCTTCATTGATATTTGCTTTTTCTAAATTAAAAATATTTGCATAACTAAATATTATTTACAGCCATCTCATATTGACTAAAGTGTGCATTCCAAAAGTAGTTTTAGACCCCAAGGTCTATTTAATCCATTCTTTTAGCATTCAACACCCAAGTACTGCCATCAAGCACTGCCATCCATTAAGAAAACAAATCAAAAGGAGAAAAACTGTGGACGGACATAGCAGCAATTACCAGTACTAGACTGATATTATGGGATAAAGATGCTTAACTGATTCACAGAAAAGGCATAATTTCAGCTTGGTGACACTATTCAAAAAACGTGCCTCAGCTCAATTGTTGTTAGTGTCCAGTATATGCAGGTCCCTCTATCCATCATTCTCTATTTTCTTCAAAACTAAAAATGGGGTATCAGTAAAATATCTTTTGTGAAGGTAATGATTTTCATTCTGCAGATAAATGCATTCTGCAGATAGGAATATTCCATGTTTTTTCAAGTAGACAGACTTCTATATAAACCACCAATCATCAGCCATCCCCTTCATGCTACTCATATTTACCTGATGTATATATTCCCTCTCTTCAGCTGGAACTCCTGGAAAGACACAGTTCAGCTGATCACATGATTCACAAATGTTCTTGTAGGCCCATAAATTTACAAGGACAGCTTTCAAGCACATTTGTGCAACATAAAATAATATTTGAAAAAAAAATAAAGACTTACTTAGTTTTTTCCTCCTTCTCACATTCAAGTCCTGAAATAATCTCCGAAATTTTTTGCCCACTGGGAAAAAATAATATAAACAAAACATAGAAAAAGGTGAATGCTGCAGATGGAGTTGTAGCAGTGCTTAGCACTGAGGATCATGACCTTTCCAGAAAGCCCTGATGTCAGTTGTTTATAACCTTATCAGACCATGACCTTTAACAATGATTTTTTTGCATGCTTCATTGTCTGCATAAAATTGGATCTTTCATAATTTCATTTAAACTTTATCAGAAACAGCTTATTTTCCCCCTCAGAATGCTAGAATAAACGGGTTTTTTTGTTATTCAGCTATTCATTGATGAACTGTAGAATTTTGTACAGTGAAATAAGGATCCAGTAAATATTATGGGATATTTTGTGAGAAATTTAATGGTTTTCTCATATTAGTCTGGCTAAGTTGTGCATTACAGTTACAGAACTAGAATCCTAAAAGATAAGATTCAAGATTAAAGTCACATGTAACTCACTATAAATCCACTATGCACATGCTGTATAATATGCAATCCCTAGTTGTTTAAACACAATTTTTTGCAAGGCCACTGCTTCATTCACTTTGCAAGGGCATTGACAGTTACTCTGCAAGCCAGTATTTTGGGTTTTTTATTAATGCTCATCTGCCATCCAAATGTCAGTGCAATAGGTTATAATCCAGGCTGACAGGACATCAGGTGTCCTCCTAACCCCCTTGTGCAGGCAGACAGTGCCTCCCCAGTACAGGGACGGAGGAGGAGAGGTGGATGGGAGGAAGAGCCTTCCTCTCTGAAAAAGCAGTAAACTAACACACAGAAAGATTCTCTCAGCTGTAGTGAAGAGTAACCACAGAGAATGGTCAGTTCAAAATTACTGTCCTTTAAAAGTCAATGTATATATAAAGTTTATCACTTCCTTCATAGGCAAAATCCTCATTCATCAAATAATGTCCAGTCCAGCTAAAAAACCCAATGGATTTCATCAGCAAAATTCTTGTCTATCCAACCTGATTCACTACCAGAGCAAGTCTACCCTATCTATGCTTTGAGTCAGGGTTCCTGGAAAACACAGTTTGAGGGCCATGGAATTTCTGAAGACAGATGCAGGCAAGCAGGATGACTTAAAATACTGCATAGGATCTTCAATTCTAGCATTTCCTAGCTTCAAATATTTAATTTTGTGACTCCAATGTTCTTTTATTGTATGACTTCTATATACATGCCAATGCATACAGTTTCTTAGGCAAAGTATCTTGTCTTCTTTTATTTTTTATTTTCATATTTTTCCTATCTACACACATGAACATTATTATTCATGATGTTTGTTTTTACATCCATGAGGCTGGGGATTTGCCTTATTAATCCCTGAATTGTCATGCAACTCCATGATGTTATATAAATAATAATCAGAAATGGAAAAAATAAATCAGAAATTTACCTTGTGGAGTCCCACTATGAAATATTGCTGAAATTCTGAATTATATGTTGTTGGGAAGAAGGGGTTGAAAGCAGAAGAATGGTGAGGAGGATGGTAAATTGTCTCAAGTAACCTTGCAGTTGAGAATGCCAAAGCTTGGAAAATAATAGCGTGGGAAATGGCACATTTTATGCCTACTACTGTTAGTACTTTGTCTGTTTCGAGAAGTAGAATTTCTGTATAGAGATAACACTGGTGTTTGGAGAGATTCGGAGGCACCCTCTTTGACATGCTTGGGCTGCCTGTCTTGGGAAAAGAGAAGACAAGAGAGGACCAAAGCTCAAAGGTAAAAAAAAAAAAAAGTCCAAGGGAGGTTACAGCAGGGTGGTAAACTACAGGTGCATGAATCCTTTATAAATGGGCACAAACAAGACTCCCACCAGCCACCAGGGTGGGCTGAGCTCAATAGTGCCTCTGTTCCTGCTTGAGTGTCTCTCAACAACTTCAGGTGTTGCTCCGGAATCCTCCTGCTAAAGAGACAATTAAATAAATTTATTCTGCATTTCAGCCATGGTTTAGTTCTGCCTGCCTGTGTCAACTCACACAGGTATTTACTGACTTGGTACAATTAAAAATAAATTTGAGGCTCTGACATAATATTTTTCTGTACTTTATTGTACTCAATAGAAAATTATATTACCTTAGTAGGTCTAATGCAGCACACAAAGGCAATATAATTTTGTATTGAGTACAATAAGGTGCTACTAAGGAGACAGAAATTGAAAGGCAGTAATACTTGCAGCCTGTATTTGTATATGGTCAAGTTGTTAAAAAAAAAAAAACATGCTGCCCTTTCACTGACATTTATTTTTCTGAAAAAATATTGTTCATCTTACAAGAGCACAAATTGAAAAAAGAAGAATATATACTGTGGAGAGACAGGAAGAGTGAAAGAGAGAGAGAGAAGCATGTTGGGAACTCCAAATCTACACAAGTACATGAATGGATGTAGGGAATCAGAGAAAGTAAATGTTCTTTCCCTATGGTCATGGATCTACTACTGCCTTGTAGCAATATAGATACACACAGCTGAGATCCAAGTTCAAAACAATGCTCATCACTAAGCATTGAAACATGAATAACACAAGATATATTAACAGAAACATAGAAAATGAAAATTTCAACAACATAAATGTTGTAAACTAAGGCAGTAGCAGCTCTAAAAAATATGAACACAGGTTTAGCCTCAAAGTAGACTAAAATCTCTCATAAAAAATGCTTGTTCCATGAAATCAAAATCACCTCAATAGTTCATCACTTCTCTTAGTACATTTAATGAAGAAACCTGGAGGTACCTTCAGGATGCCCTGAATTCCCTGAAATACCCAACTAATGGAATTGACAACCTATGTGGCTCCTTAGATCCAAAAGCCAACTAGGACCACCTGCCTGAGTTTCTACTGATCCATTTTTCAAGCTATAAAAAATGTATGAATAAGTTAGGAAAGCAATTACACTTTGGCTGCAGCAACTGCAGCCCACAAAAAGAAATTAATAACTAACTAAGATAAAGTGGTATTTTATAAAAATAAGTAAGGAGGGAAAAATAACCAGAATATTCTTCTGGATGGATTTTGGAAGGCCTAAAAGCGAGGTCTGAAAAGGTGTACAGTCCCCAGCAAGAATCTCACAGTACATCACACAAATGCAGTGGAAATGCGTCTTCAAAATAGAGTCCAAGGGAAGTTATTTCAGTATAAATATTTGTCTAAACTATAGTCTTGCAATCACAATCTCCTTCATCCACCAACATCCTTTTATACACTTTTTCTTGTATGGCTAGTGAGATTGATAAAAAGTGCAACCACTGTGGAGCTGCCTTTAAATCATTTGAAAGACTGCAGGATCGAAGAATAACTGAATACAGTCTAGGGCAATGATATCCACTTACAGTGTCTTTCTAAATCTTGGTGAAATTCAATTATTTCTGTTTGCCAAGGTGCATGTCTTCCACCCTTGCAAACACATCATGCAGGTGTCAGATACACAGTTTGGTTTAGCACTTTGGGTTCTACACTGTTGTATGACTTGCAAAATTAATCATGCTAGGTAGGGACTAGGAAATAAGCATCAGCTTTTCAGGTATTTCAGTGAGACTCCCAACACTCCAATGTTATTTGGGTGTCTGGAGCCATCTGGAGTCTTTTGAACACATCTGCCTCCAAACTTTTCCCAGAGTGTACCTGCTTTCAAACACAAAGTCTGATTTTCCCTGTTATAACATGATGATATGTACAGCATTCAAGAATAGACCTTCATGATTTGCACTTGAAAAATGTTATATACAGATTATAGAAAAGATTTTTTGCTCAACAAAACCCACTGACAAAACCACCCCATCTTATTCATCGTGCATTTAGGCATATATTAAAAAAAAGTCAAAAGGAAACTAAAAAAAATCCAGCTTTTGATGCTTCACATATGACATGCCTTATTTCTTTATCCCTCACTTGCTGTTAGAAGTGCCGTGACTGTGACTCTTCTGGAAGGACATTATTCATATGTGATTAATGTTGAAAGGCACAGTCTAGTGCCTCTGCTTCCACGGTGATGCAGGATACCTGCAGTACAGTGTCTGACCAAATGCCCCAATGAATAAATGCTGCTTTTTTAACTACTGTTTTTTCTCTTTGCCACAAGAACATCTCTACATTTGAAAAATAATCTAGGAAAATGCTCCTTTTTCATGTAAGGCTTGCTCATTCCATTTCTCTGTGCAGCTTCGTAAGTTTTGTTTAATTCTGAAAATAGCTAGAAACAACATATAATATAGGCATATAGGAAATTTCGACAACATTAATTAAGAAGTCTACCAGACATAGAGAAGTCACTGTTGTATAACATCAATGTAAATGAGATTTAAATCAAAGTAACTTCTGCTTTCTGTTTCAAAACCATGAGATCTCAAATGGTTTCAGTTCACAAGGAGCTACAAATATTTTTGTCTGTACCCTTGGGTCAACTTTGACAGAAATTTGGTTGAGATTGTTTTTTGCATGCTCTTATTTGGGGAAGATAAAAGAGGTCTTTCAACTTCCCATATCCTTTACTTGTTTTCAGTTATATTCTTTACTTGTTTTCAGTTTTATTTAAAATGGATATTGGTCCTGTCTTCTCCCCTAGAGCTCAAAAATTTTTCTTGGTCACGTCATGCTTCCACTCTTGCACAGAGCACCTGCACCTTTCCTGTGGTGTAACAATGGGAAAAAAAGAAAAAAGCTATTATGCTGATTTAATTCCTTCTGATTGCTCTGCATAATTCTATAAGCAAGTGTGTTTTCAAAGTAATGTTTGAGTTCGAACTGATTTAGTACTAGATATAACATTAGAGATTTGTTTAAAGACATTTCAAATGTGGTGGGTGTGGGTGTGTGGGTATTTGTACACCTACAGGGAAAAACAAGTTATCAGACCTGATCAAGCTGCGTTTCTTTCTTCTCATCTGTACAAAAGAAAAACTAGAAAATCAGCCTAAAATTTCAGGATTAGTAATCTCTGATTATGAAATCCTTCTGGTTTTGGCAGAAAATCTATCTTCTTGATGACATAATAACTGTTAGAAGTACAGTTCCTTTCTGGGAAAATTCTGTTGTATGCACAAAATTAGGTAACAAGTACCAGTATAAATAGCATATTCATTTAAATAGCCAAACTTCTGCTTCTTCTGTACATTGAAAAGGTTGTTAACATCCTTGCAATCCAGGGATCCCCGAATCAATTCCATCATGGATAAGACAGTGGCATTCGAAGAATTTGGAAGAGTTCAGATTGGTTTGGTTTTTTTAACACACTTTAGTGTAGTTTTTATTCAGAGATAGGCTGTGGAAAAGCTAGTTAACTGCTAAATCAAGTGTCAGAAAATAAAATACAGTGGAAGACTTAAAAGTACCATTTATGAAACTCCAGGATATTACCTTGGACTACATCAGATAGTAGTAGACCCCAGATACTTTGCAGCCTCAAACAAGTCAAAACTAAATTATTCATGATGACTCTGATATTAACTAAATATTTATTTTGACTGTAAAAGCAGGAATTTGGGTCATATTAATAGATAGTTAATATTTTGGATTATAATTTTATAGTATTTTGTAGCCTGATTCATTTGACAGTGAATCCTGGATTGGAGGTGCCCACGCTGTTCAGCTGGAAGATATATATAACTGCCATTCAAGGTCAACTCAGATCTGGCAGGACTCATTAGTTCAGGTGCAGTGATGTGGAAATGCTTCATAGCTCTTCCAGAGCTGGCACAATCCAGAAATAGTACATCTGCCTTTTGTGCATCAATCAGATGCTGAGACAATTACAAACTGGCTTCACAAAAAGACATATTCTGTGTCTCCACAAGTTGTTCTCCCAAAGAGGAGTATTTCTTGTTATTTGGTATACTCTTTCTGCTTCAGAAAGCAGTGTGGGTCCAGCTCAGATTACTAGTTCTGAGCACCACGGGTGACAGCTAATTAATTTCCTGGAAGTGTTTAATAGACTAAAGCATAAATGCACTGATACTACCTGTGCCAGCACTGCATTTAAGCAAATACAAGTCCCTTGACCACAGTGCAAAGATCGAGTGACTGGCTCTGTAGAAACAGCTGACAAATGGTACACAGAGAACAAAACTACAGCTGCATCCAAGCTGCTTCTTGCAGTCTCTCTCTCTCTCATGTCTCCTCAATGTTCCTTGAGGTTAGAGAGGAGCTCATTGACAAAGGCGTGATAGGAGAATTTAGGAGAAATAGCATAGAAAAGACCCATAAGTGGGTTTATAATGAATTTGCTTCTATTTGTGAGTACACACACATGTACATGTATGTGTGTATGTGTATGTATATGCATATGTATATGTATATGTATATGTATATGTATATGAATATGTATTTATGTATTTGTGGATTTGTGTATTTGTGTAGGTGTATGTATAGCTAAAACTATTGAAGTAATTTGTACTGTTTAGTCAGTCCAACCATATTTCAGTAGAAACTAAAAAATCAGCAGCCTCTTGTAGGCTTACAATGGGAATATTTTTTACTACTTTCATTTCTGCATCTAAGGACCTGAAAAATTCACCTATTTGCCTCTATTTACTTATGTCCTTGATTCAGCATAACTGTGGCTGCTTTTATTATCCATATGAATATATAATAGCCTTAGAATGAAATTGGAGATGCTTAAATGCCAATGCATGTGACCAGGAGATGTGACAGCCAATAATACGTCTCACTCAGTGCAGTCCCCCCTCACAGTACGTTTCCTACATTTCTAAGACGGCAGCAGAGGATTGCCCATCTAGGCATAAATCATTCCAGTACACAAGAGGAGGAAAGATGGATTACCAGATCCATTAACTGATCCTGCAACCAGGGGGAATCACAAGCAGAACAGGATGAAATAAAATGTGCCCTCCATTTGTGCTCTATGTACACAACCAATGATGAAAAAAAAAAGGATTCTGTTACTATGTAACTTCATGTCAATGCAATTATCAGCAACTGACATGGGCTTCCAACACTGTGCTTTTTGCTGATTGTGACAGTCCAAGATGGTTGTCAGAGGCTGCATACATAACTAGCAGGTTACAGACTGAAGTGCTCTGAAAATGGTGCTGAAATGGTGCCCCCACAGCTACTCAGTCTTCTGACAGTTAAAAGGTGGTTATGTGTCCTACCTCTTTTCTATTTTTTTTCATCTTCATGGTGATCTTCATTCAAAGCAGAGATTACTAATGCTACTAATTCTTCTTAAGAATTTTTCCTTGTTGCTCACTGCCATAGTTATTTTCTGTGCTACTATTAGGTAATTTTTTTACAGAAAGATTCACTTTTTAAAAAGTGCTGTTTTATGTCTAGCCATAATGTGCTATTGTATATGCCTTTCCTTCCTTCACCCATTGCTTTCATGCAATGCACCATTCTTCAATATTCATTTAAACAGACACATCATTTCTATGAAAACAAAAGCTGGAACCAGGAATTAGTCATGAGGATGCAGTAAAGGAAATCATAAAGTCTGCATTGTCCCACATAAAATTTTAAATTTAGACATCATACCTCCTCATATCACACTCTTTAATGTGTAAAAAGTACATCCTACAACTACTCTTAATCACTGGTGAGCAAAACTAACACTTTTAAGTGTGATACATTTCTTGTTTTGAGGTAAAAATAGAGGGGAAAGGTGATAAATGTGGCTGTTGCTTGCAAAAAAAAAGTATTAAAATAGTTATATTTATATAGATATAACACAGATATGTTACAATACTGTGAATTGATAAGGAAAATACCTTCACAACCCTGAACTTTCTTGTTACTCTTGATTTCATATAGCAAAGAGCATTGCTACTGACATTTCTGGTCAAAGCAGTAAATTAGTATGTAACCAAAACAGTCATAATTTATAGACTCTTGCAATGAGCAGGCAATTCAATTAATTTGTTGGACTTCTCCCCAGTTTACTTCTGTTTAATAGTACTAAGTTTCCCCTAGGGACTGCCACTAGTATTTTCCACTTATTCATCTGTAAGTAAGTGAAAATTTTATGGAACACATATACCTGGTATCTATGAAATCTATGAAATATTTCAGTCCTGGTTCTTATGTAAAATAGAGTTCTTTGCAACTCCTTGGATAGCAGAAGGAGGCCAAAAGATTTGAGATTGTGGTACTTACTTTTTGAAGCTTCCGGTCCAGTTCAGTTTTCCTGACTCTAACACAGGATATCTGTAGTGATAGGTGTCTCTGCCTGTGGCAGGGGGTTGAAATGGTCTTTAAGGTCATCTTCCATCCAAACCATTCCGTGACATTTGCTTTTGTGTCACAACATTGCTTTCAGGCTATTGACCCTTGATTTTCTCTAAATGCTGTTTACTGCTATTGTGCTAACATGGAATCATTGCTTCCATCAAAATTACAATTAAGTAGATAATAAATAACTCCCACATAGCACATGTTTTTGCTCAAATCATGATTGAATTCAATGATCCGTGCAGAAATTTTATATGCCTTAAGAAAAATGTGTCATTTCTGCATTGTTTTTGTAGAGATGTACAGACCCATATTACTGACACTAACTTCTTCTATCGTAGAGATCCTTTACTTTTAGCTGTGGGTATGAGCATATGTTGAGAATTTGATCCTCAAATAAAATTGTCTGTCACTGGCTTGTATCTCTTGTTGCTATGCATTTTAGGGAATTTCACATTTTATCAGACAACAAAACGTCAGTTTAACTTCAGCTTTCCCTGCTATAGAAATAGAGATGGCACTTCAGAAAACGCCCATCTTCAGCCTGTAATTCCCTAAATGAATTACAGTACTACCACAGTACTACCCCTTGCTCTCTAGCAGAATTCTAGCAGGGCAAACAGCATCTGCAAAAGTTGCCTACATTTTTAGGACAGAAACCAAACTAAAAATTCCCTCTTGGAGAATGAAATACAAAATAATGCCTAATTATGGCAACTTTACTTAAGTAAGTCTACTTTCAACATACATACTTGTATTTTCTCCAAACAATCCAGTCCCGGTAACAATGAAAACAGAAGGAAGGCAACAGAATAGACACTTTATTACTACATTTTTGCAAATTTTGGAGATGCTCAACTACATAATTTGTTCTTATAAATTTTACTTATTCTACAGTCAATATAGTAAAGAAATGAGATTTGAGAATATTCTCATAAATCATTTAAGCATACAATAATGACCACTGAAAGTAGAGGTCTTTCAAAATATATTGCCATAGTGAAAGCATTGAAACTCCCTCAGATACTCCCAAAAAGTATGGAGTATTACAAAGTTAAATTTTGCTGGTTTTAAGCTGCACAACTAGTTGGACACCATGTAAAAATTAATAATTTCTACTGTATATATTCATGTTGGGTAAGAAAATCCACAGATTTACTGATTCTTCCCAGAAAATCCAGATTTATGCTTAACGCACATTTCCAGAAAAAAAGGAGGAATTATTTTACTTTATTAATTACTGGCCTTAAATAGAGCTGGCCACATATCACAGGAAAGCTTCATAATAATGTATTTGTTAGGGTGTACTACAATACAATATTACATGTAGAACATTAAGTAATACACTCCACTGTTGTGAGCACTGTAGACAGACTAAAAGTTCTTTGCTTCCCTTACTGGAATTCCCCTCCACTGGTGCAATAAGCTAACCCAGGCCAGCCAAGCACCCATACAGCTGAATGCTCAGCTCCACCTGCCCAGGAGGACTGAGGACAGAGTAAGGAGATCAAAACAAGCCATGTGTCAAGATAAACATAGTTTAATAGGTGAAGGGTAAAACAACATCACAACCACACCAAATGATGCAGAGCTGATCACCCACCACCTCCACAAGCAGTGACAACCAGCAAATACCAGATTGGTGGCCATCTTGGAAGAAGTCCACATCCTGCCACCCGTCTTCAATTATCCCTAGTTTTTAGTGCAAATCATGATAAGAGCTATCCCTATGTTCAGTTGCAGGCAAATGCCCCAGCTCTGTCCCTTCCCAGTTTGTTGTGCACCTCTAGCTTGGGTACAGGGGTAACACAAAAAGGGGAGAAAGCCTTGACATTGTGCAAGTAGTGCACAGGAATAGACAAATTATTAGTGTGGCATCAATCCTCGTTTAGCCAAATCAAAGATATAGCATCATACCAGTAGTTGCAATGAAAGCTAGTTCCTTCCCATCAAGGTCTAGTACAATTGCTTATGCAGTACTGGTGATTTTTTAGACCAATTTAAGTTAAAACTTCTCCTTAAAAAAATTTCATAGTCCAATAATGACTTTCCAAAAGCTTTTCCCATAGATCTGCTCACACTTGGATGTTGATAGGAAAAGAACAACACCATGAAAACTGTTCTAAGAATTAGGTTTTCTAAGTCTTCTCTTTTTTCTAACATGCAGACAATGCCAATAAGAAATATACTGCCATTACAGCAATTGCCAAAAGTCTCACTGAAACAAATCAAAACCAGAGACCTTTTCAAATGGTATGAAATAAGAGACACTGGTATTTTGGCAACTCTACTGAATATTGGGTGGATGTACAATCCATTTTGCAATAAGGAAAGAGAGACAGTTTTTTGACTGAAAATAATGCCTGTATCCCACAAGTGCTAACGTCAATTTATTATGGGGAAGAAGGAAGTGGACTTTCCCTGCTGCAAGCACTGCCCATCACGGGACAGCACACTGTGTCATGCAGCACAGTCACCGCTGAAGATCTGCCCACTCTGGCCTGACCCAGGGCTCCTCAAGCCACTCAGTCCTGTATGACCCGCACCAGGAGCGGTTTGTCCCTGGGCTGCCATGGGCAAAGGACAGCAGCACTTTCTGGCTGTATGGTCTGATCTTCCACAGGAATTAATTCTGTCACACAGGGTACTTAGGAGGCCTTGAAGAGGGACTTTCCTTCAAGCTTAGTGGCTGGGACACTGAAGTCTCATTCACACCTGGAGTTGCTATAAACGTTGGATAAAAATATTGGAGAATTTTGTTGTGTGACTTATAGCAAGAAGGGTGATACTGTGCTATGGCAGACCCCCGTGCTGCTCCAAAAGGAAACCCTCTGAGAGTCCTTTTCCCGGCGAAGTACACACAAAGCACCAAAGGACACTGAACTTCAATATTCCAGGATTCACCAATTCGCAATTGGCGTGTGCACTCGTTTTTCCCTTCAGAGAAGCCCGCAACAGGCACGTTTCGATCCTCTGTCCCCAGAGTGGTGCTGAGCAATGGCTCGTCCCTCTTCCAAAGCCAGACCCCCGAGAAGCGACGCCGGCGCTACGAGGAGCCCAAGCCAGGGTCGCAAGAGCCCCAGCACGGCGGGGTCCCACGGACAGCCCCGACAGGCGGCCCCAGGGACCCACGTCACGGGGTCCCGAGCAGCCCGTGCCGCGGGGCCGGGGCACACGGCCGCGGGACAAGTCAGGCCGGTGGGGCCGGGGGCTGCAGCGGTGCCCGGCCCTCAGGCCGGGGCCGCCGCCCCAGAGAGGGGTCCGGGGGCACGGCGGCCGCGCCCGCTGGAGAGGAGGGAGCGCTCGCCCACACCGCGCTGAGGAAGTGGCCGCGGCTGCGAGAGAAAACGAGGAAGCGGCGGATTCGGCGGCGCTGAGAGAGGGTCCGGTCCCGCTCCGGCCGCACCCCGGCGCGGCTCGGCACGGCAGAGCCGCCCGTCCGAGGGCTGCCTGCCGGGAGGCGGCGGCGGCGCGGAGCCCAGCGACCTGAGGAACGGTGAGCAGCGGCCCGGGGCTAGCACAGGGAGCCGAGGGCGAGCGGCCCGGGACCACCGCCCCTTCCCTGCCGGGGCCGGGGACGCGGACGGCGCCCGGGCAGGGGCTGGGGCTGGGGCCGCGGACGGAACGGGAGGAGCGGGCGGCGCTGCTGCCCCCGTTGTGGGGTTGGGATGTCGTGGAGCCCGGCAGAAAGGAGAGCAGGAGCGGTCAGCAGCGGCTGGGAGGGAGGGTGAAGCGCTTGGGACGCGGCAGAGTCCTAAGGAGTGGCGGCGGAGAGGGGCACTGGTGTCGGGGTGGGAGCGGGCGGCTGGAAAAGCACCGCCAGCCTTAAACCTTCCTCTGCTGCAGTGCTCTGAAAAATAAATACCGCTAGCCCGGCGTCTCAGGAATTTAAATCTGAAACTTAGGTGCAAAAGAAAATTGATTTTGCTTTGTCTCGAGACGTAACTGTGGTAGCAGGTTTTAAACAGAGCCAAGTGTATACAAAAGTAGGGCTTACAATCTGAATGGTGCATAGCCTGTGAAAGCT
>PYHW01009276.1:896003-923742 GCA_013186435.1 Turdus rufiventris
CATCCAAAGCAGTGTGGGCAGCAGGGGAGGGAGGGGATTCTGCCCCTCTGCTCTGCTCTGGTGAGACCCAGCTGGAACCCTGCATCCAACTCAGCGGTCTCAGCACAGGAAGGACATGGAACTGCGGAAGGGAGTCCAGAGGACGGACACCAAGTTGATTAGAGGGGTGGAGTATCTGTCCTGTGAGGAAAGGCTGAGAGAATTGGGATTGCTCAGCTTGGAAATGAGAAGAGTTCAGGATGACCTAATTGCAGCCTTGCAGTGCCTGAAGGAAGCTCACAAGAATGATAGAGATACATCTCATAAGAGCATGTAATGATGGGACAAGGTAGAATAGCTTGAAACTGAGTTGGTTTAGATCACGTATTAGGAAGAAATTCTTTACTGTGAGGGTGGTGAGGCACTGGAACAGTTTGCCCAGGGAAACCGTGGATGTCCCATCCCAGTAAGTATTCACAGGCTGGTGCTGGCCCCCCAGGATGGGGCTCTGAGTAAACCTGGTCCAGTGAAAAGTGTTTCTGCCCATGACAGGGGGATTGAATCTAGGTGATCTTTAAGGTCCTTCCAGCTCAAGCCACCCTATGATTCTGTGATATGCAAAAAGCTGCAAGCCTTTCCTTTGTATCAGGTACTAGAAAAAATAATTAAAATTTTACATGTATTAGAACTTAAATAACCAGCATACAAGAAGTGTGATTACAGATAGTTTATCCAGTTTGACTAACACTCAGTATGTAGTAAATTGATGCTGGAATATATTGGTTGACCAGTTAGGACTACTCAGTCATTTCTCCAGTTTTGCCCTCATTTGCTTTGGGTTAGTATTCATCCAAACAGATATGGATTTCCAGGTGTCTTGAGTGGACAAAATATCCAGTAAAAATTCCAGCAACTTCTTCTCCTTTAAAAATTGAAAAGGCAGCAGAAGGAATTTTTCAGCACTGACACTGAGCAGAAGTAAGATATGAGGTGCTAAAAGCTTTGATAAAGAAGCAGGCATGGTAGTATATAAGTCCAGCATTGTAAATCCCTGAGACAATATCTTGGCTAGGGGTGGAGTTGAAATTGTCAGGAAACACAATCATGATTGGAGGGAACTAGAGAAAACACATTCAGGAAGTGTTATAGTAGGATATGTACCAAGGAAACAGGCAATTGTCAAATATTTTAATATCACAAAACCTT
Organism: Turdus rufiventris; assembly: GCA_013186435.1. Classification (NCBI taxonomy): domain Eukaryota; kingdom Metazoa; phylum Chordata; class Aves; order Passeriformes; family Turdidae; genus Turdus; species Turdus rufiventris. The sequence continues at coordinate 897,189 of PYHW01009276.1, forward strand.
ATCCTAAACAACAGATTCAGTAAAATGAGTAAGTTGTCACCATTTCATGCATCAGCCACAGCCTATCCCTACCCTCCTGGAGAGACATGCTCTTATTTTTTCCACTCTGTTTGTATAAAACAATGAAGTAAATTAGTGGGGTGGGGAAAAGAGGAAGAAACAACTAAACTTCTAAGACCAGAGCCTGTAGAAGAAATAGAATCCAGAACATATAAATATAGTATGTGTCTTAGCTAAAGCCAGTGCAACTGAGAATGTGTGCTACGCTGAATCTAAATGCTAAGATGTGTATTGCTGCTGACCACTGAGTGTGTAGTTCTGCTTTTAAAAGTTCTAGTATCAATTTCCAAATTAGCTCAGTTTAAAACAATGTCTACATGTTTTTTACAAAATGGATAGGATTTTTGATAGGGGGTTGTGTGATAAGTTGATTTTCTTCACCTAGATTCAAAAACCGAGGGTAGAAATATTTTATAAAGACGATCCTTTCCCCACTAAAGTGCTTGTGAAGTGCATTACAGAAAAGCTTCAACTGAAAAGAGGTATTTTCCTTATTTTATTTGGAAAGAAAGAAAAGGAAGCTGTTATGTGTGTAATAAGCAGTTGCTTATGGGTAAGTTCCTACTCTGGAAACTAGGCCAGATTTGATTTCTTGAATCAAGAAGCTTAATCTGTGCAAAAAAAACCCCAAATCTAAAATTCTGTCAAGGTATAAATCTTTGATATCATAGAATCACAGCAAGGTTTGGATTGGAATGGACCTTAAAGATCCTTTCTCTCCAACTGCACTGCCATGGGCTGGCACATTTTTTGTGTGAACCCAGTTGTTCAATATCTGAAATACAGGGAATGTTGAGCAAAGCAAACAGCACAAATATTGCCAACTTTGGCCTAAAGTTGTAAATGTCACTGCTGCATTTCACAGAATTCATATGAATTCCATAGGTCAAGAGTTAGTAAAGCAACCAGGATGTTTAAATAAAGATTATTTTTGCAAATCATATAACTGGATTAGCTATCTTTTGGATCACTGAGAATCTTGTGAAGTAAAAAATGGCAAATTGCTTTAAATAAGTGTCAAGGGGGAGAGCAGTTCTCTGAACAATTCTGATACCCCAGAATTGAGATGGTTATTGAGGGAGGCTTTAAGTAACCTTTCCATCCTCAGTTATCAGGTTGGCAGTTGCCAAGAAATCTCATGCTGCCTCAGGTGCCCTGAACAGCTGTGTGACTGTCATCATCCAATAAATGCATCAAAATCTGGTCTGCAGGTATTTCTATGCACAGAACTGCAAGGGAAACCCCCAGCATGGGATGAGTAAACTCAAGCCCAATGGAACATGCTTTCTGAAAAGGACACAGAGCTGTGTTTGCTTGGAAGCAGCAGTGTGTTGAGGCCATGATGTTGCTAGTGTGAAATCCAGCTGCCCCCCACTCTCAAGAAACAAGTTTCATCAAATGGTGGTGGCTTTTTCTTACCCTGATATAACAACCATCAATAGTGGCAATTAACAATGGACCCAATGGACCATTTAGAGATGTAGATGTTGATGATGTGCAGGGAACAACACACCATAAAAAAGGAGGCCTGACTACAAGCTGTTTTTTCCAGCCTGGCAGTTTGTCATGCAAGAGATAGGGAAATACTGCCTATTGACCCGCTACATTCTGAGGCCAGGTGCATCCTCCTTCTGCCCAGAGTGATAAATTTGCCTATTTAGTTGGTCCAGAGGTTACAAATGGGCTTAGTTTTTAAGATGGGAGGAGAGTGCTCATACCTCTGTCTTTCTCTCTCTCACTCACACTCTCTCTCTCTCTCTCTCTCTCTCTGTGGTGTTTCTGGGTTTCTGGAATATTCTGTGTTTTGTGTGAGAGGAGGGGTTAGGTTTCAGTTTGTTTGCTGGCTAAAATGAGTGCCTGCCTGTTAAGAGACTGTCCTCTCTTTATACCAATGAGAAGTAAGTTTTATCTGTGCTGCTTGTTCTGATGATAAGTGCTGATATGGGGGGAGATACAGTCTTAGTCTTTTCTGGATGGCTGATTGGCTGATGCACTAATTATTATGAGGAGTCTCTTGTAATGCAGTCTGTCTTTTATGTCCTCAAAAAACCTAGTCAGGAAGAGCTGGCACAATTGTTGGATGATAGTGTAGGCTTCCTTTCCTAACAAAAATGCTGTTAAATTAAAAATGCTTTCTGGGAGACTGTTGAGGCACTTGAACTGGTTGCCCATAGGAGTTGTAGAAGCCCCATGCCTGGCAGTGTTCAAGGCCATATTGGATGGGGCTCTGAGCAGTTTGGTTTGGTGAAAAGTGTTTCTGCCCATGACAGGAGGGTTGGAACTAAGTGACCTTTAAGATGCCTTCTAACCCAAACAATGCTATATTTCTATATTTCTAATTATTCAATAGATTTTAAGAAACTGACCTTTAATGTTGTCAGCCTGGCTGTGTGAGCTAGTATCACCTCTTCCTTTCAAAAAACAGAAATGTTTGGCCTTTTTTTCAATACCTCTGTGGGTATAAATTCATTCTGAGTGTAATTTACACTGAGAGATGGTGCTTACAGTGTGTTTATAGAAGAACACTTACCAGGCTCCTAGCAGAAGCTTTTCAAAAAATATGGTAACATGGCATGGATTTTATAGGCTCTAAAGGTGGCACTGGGAAGGCTTGGCCAGTTTTATAGACGTTTGCCTATTCCAGGGGTATGATAGGCAAGTTGCTTTTGTTTCTGCAGTAATTTCTGTGCTTTATATATAAAGCAGGACACTGCAGACTGTTTCAGATGACAAATTAACCTTGGCCTGAAAGAGGAACCTGCCTAATTCTGCCACTGTGACTCATGGGACCAGTTCATTGAGGCATCTATTCAGCAAAGATTTTAGCAATTCTAAAGATAAACCAATAAATTTCAAATGAAGAAATAAAGTATAATGGGGTCCAAGTGTTCTTGGCTTGTTGTTTGCTTGACAGTAAGTGAAGGCTAATATTCATGACTGAGAAACTGAGATAAATTATACATCTGTACCTCTAGACTTCAAATTAAGTAGAGCCAGGCTTGCACAAAGAAGGGGAGTTCATACCTTCATAATAGCTTTGGAAATGTTAGCTTGCAACAATTAGTGGTTTTAAAAAAGTTAAATAAAGACACTTACTGGACTGTAAAATAAACCTATCTTTTGAGTCTGTTGACTAGCAAGAGCACAGTGGTGTTTATCTGAAACTTTGAGTGAAATGTGGCATTTTGTCTTGGTCCTGTAAGACTGTAAAACTTTCAAACTACTGTAATAATGTTTAATTTCTCCTGGGTTGTTTTTTTAATGGATGAAGCTTTTGATTCACCTTCTGTTGGACTGTAGATACTTCATTCTAGCATTCATGATGCTTTAGTTCTGGAATGCCTTGTTTACCAGCAAATTTGCTAAATGTGTCACAAGGAAGGAAAAACAAAGTTACGGATTGTGGGTCCATCCACACTTGGACCCTGTTCCTTCTGGATGAAACCAACCTTTCTCAGTTCTCATGGTAATGAAAATTCATGGTATCATCAGCTCTCTGCACAAAGCACTTTTTCTGTGTGTTTGGAAATTGGGCAGATATTCCAGGTTTTGGCTTCCTGGAAAAAGAGGAATGTTTTGAATCAACATTCCCAGTATAACACTCTTGATAGATCTTTGTCTGGAAATTTCTTTCTGAGTTGTAAAAATAACAGATTGTAGTGAACTTTGAAAGAAGATTTTGGAGTGATTTGGGGCTGGGGGGAAATTTAGTAATAGTTAGATGTGTCTTGGTTTTACTGTGCTATCACTGTTTTGTCCATAAGAGTTTTGTTATTGCTGTCTCTGTAAAAACTGTTCTATAAAAAAGGAAATATATTCTACTTGGCAACATGCTGTGCTATCATATTTAATGTCATTGTAACTTTGAACCTGAAAATATGCAGACCCCTGACCAATCAGTTCAATCTCTTTTTAGTGATTTTCACTGACTTTTAAGTTCATTTCATATCTCCCTCTGTGCAGTCATAGTGGGATCTATGGCATGTAAAGGAGTTTTACTTTTTACTGTAGTGTTGGAAAGGAAATATATGCTTGAAACAAAACCATAAAGGAGCAATATACACATGCATGTACATGTGTGTGTGTGTGTGTGTGTGTATCTATATATATGTGTATATATATGTAAATATGTATGTGTACATGTCTCAGCAGTTCCTGAAGGGAGGTAGTTGGAGTTCCCTGAGTAAAGCTTTTGTAACTGCACCCCAACACAAGCTTGCTTTTTTTTTTTTTTTTCACCTTCTTTTTGTGCCTCAGTTTTTTAACTCAGCATTGGGAAGAAGCAATTATACCTGTACTCTTCCAGTCACTACAGAGCCACAGCTGGCCTTAGTGAAGATGTGTCTGTGCCCAGAAAAGTTTGTTCACATCTTGTCACAGCAGGAAAGTGGGAGATTAAACAGGGGTCTGCCTGCAGTATCTTAAATGCTTTCCTGCAGATGTAGTTCATCTCAGTGGTTCCATTACTTACAGGGTGCTTTAACAGGGACTGATCACAGTCGAGTACTTTGTCCAAAAGGGAGCAGGCTTCCCAGTACAAATGATTTTAGGTCTGAAATTCTTGCTTAGACTAGAGATGTGTTTAGTGAGAGACAATGTTTGCATTTGTAACAAATGCACAAATGCTCTTTTGTAAGAGTGGAAAAGGAGGTAAGGGAATAGAGCATGGTAAAGATATAGAAGAAAATGCTCCCATTTTTGAGTAAGTAGTTTTGGTTTTTCTTTTCCTAAAAAGAGAAAAATAATTGTTTTGGTTTTGGGTATTTTGGTTATTTGTTTCTGTTTTAATATGTGCGAAAATCACAGGATTTTTACTCCCAGGGAAAGAATTCACAGTAGCATTCTGAGCTTTTTAAAAGATCAAAGCCGAAAAGCCTTATTAGATGAAAACTATGACACATGAAAAGATTACTGAAGACAGAGTCCCAAAAGAAAGCTGCTGCATAAGAGAGACAATAGATTCCTAGCATCAGTGAAGAATGCTTTTTTAGTGTTGAATGCTCCTCCATAAACTCAGTGCAGAAGCTTTTATAGACAAGCCCTGAATAGAACATGAATGCTGTGGTACTTTTCTTAAGTATCTGTTTGCTTTGTAATAGGGCAGTAATTGTGTTGACAGGTCAAGTAGTTTTTCCTCAGGAAATATTTCAATAGCAAGAGTGCCTGGAGAGGTCTGATAATAATAGAATGCCAGATGCAATTTAGAGTGAATGAGGACATTTCTGGCATATTTCAGTGGAGAAAAAAAATCTGTCATCTGTCCTCAGTATGGATTAGGATGACTTCAGAAAGTAAATTTATAGGAAAATATTTTTAAATCACAGGTTTTTATATGCTAATGTTGATTTTAGGTGTGTTTGTGATACTCCTTTTCAGTTCATTTTATGAATGACTCCTTGATATGGAAGGGGAGATAAATAGTGTTTTCCCTAAACCTAGCAGATGAAATGCAAATACCACCTGTTTAGTTGGCTGGTTTTTGTTCTGATGTGACCAAAATGCCGAGGATTTAGATGAATGAGTGCAAAAACTGTTTCCTCTAAAGCTGAGAAAGATGCTAGGTAGGCCACCAACTTTCATAATAATGATAAAACACAAACCTGTGGATTGGGCAATCCCAAATATTGTTAGATCCAGGTTTCGAATCCGTCAGAAAAGTCGTCTGGGCCAAAGCTACCAGATTCCCTATGTTTCCTTGATAAATTTTAATTAAGCTCTGTTTCTGGTAAAGAATACAGCTCAGTGTTTAAAAATCGTAGCAGAAACACCATTGTCACCCCAAAAGCATCACAATAAATTAAATATATCTGAAAATGCTTCTGAAACTGAACTGTTAAAGTAAAATATGAAACTTGACACTCCAGACAAATATTTTTACTAGGTAGAAGTGCTAAGGAAAGAGCCCAAGGCTGAAGAAATAATAAAAGTGAAACTTGCTAAAACTATCGCGTGCTTTGTGTGTCTGTCAGCACTGGCCAGGAGCATGTGTGGAATAACAGTAAAGTCTTTGGAGACAAAGAAGGCACATTTTTAGAGTCTGAAGTACAAGGCAAAAGACAGAGCTGTGTAGCTTAGATTGGTAAAATGTTGCAGAATTCAGAGATGAATGTTTGATGAATATTTTCATGGAAGAGCCAGAGAAAACAAGTGGAGAAAGGAGGCCCAAGTATGTGTGATGGAAATGTTTCTGTGGGCTGTAAACTGATTAGAGACAGTAGGTGCAGGCTGAGACACAGTGTCCTAAGCATCAGTACTCAACAAGGGCACTTCCCTGAGGAAGGTCAGTAACTCAAAGAAACATAAGTGTTACTTTTCCGTTTTAAACAGGGCTACATACATCCCTTTCAGTGTGATAAAGGGGACACTGTTTTAAGATGTCTACAAAATTTGCAAAATTACCAGTACTACCACTTCAATTACACAGGATTTCAAATGTTTTTCAGTAGTTCAGTAAGTTCAGTGTAGCGCTCTGAACAAAATCTAGTTTGTTTGAATTACTTGATAAAATTATATTCTGCTGCATTTCCTGCCCTAATGACTTCCTTTTATAACCTTTCTGTGTTCTTCCTTTGTTTCTGCATAATTTGCTCATAAAATCTCCTCTCCTAAGGTGTAGATAGAAATTAAATCTTCATGTTTATGCAGAAAGGTAAAGGAGACATTTAGAGGTAATCTGATGATCAAATTAAGACCACCACTCAGCTGCCTACACACATTGGAAGGTGATTTTAAAGATGCAAAAATGAGAACAGAACAGTAATTCAAATCCATTTTCTTTGTTAAACTTCTTCAAATTTAGTTTCTTTAAAAGTGAGGTAGTAGCAATGGATTTATAATACTTCAGTGCTAATTAGGTCAGTGTGTATCAGTTTGGAGTAGACCTTTAAGGTTCTCCTTAAACGCTGGAACTACCAAAATATTTAATAAAGCACATAAAATAATCATTAAATGTGCATTTCTGATTCTATGCATGCTGAATTTCTTTTAGCTTTCAGGTGTTACATAACTTGAAAAATGTAGAGGATAATCTTAAAAAACTTGTACTGCTTTTCCCAGAGGTGCACATCTTGATTCCAATAATCCTAATTAAGTAGGAGCTTCAGAAAAATGCACATTCATATTATTTTATTATTAATGTTTTCCTGTGTATAATTAGAGAACTGTAGAAGTTCTGTGGGTACTCAAAGTATCGTCCCTGTCCTAGAACTAATTGTTTCAGTGAACTTATTTCCATCATTTGGCACTGTCTATTGAGCCTTATACGTATATATGCATGCAAGAAATTTGCTTTAAACCTTACTTCTTCACTTTCATACCCTGCTCACAGAATACTACATTGAAAGACAAGAAAAGGTGAAAAAAAAACTGCTCTAATAAGGAACATTTGTTGTAATTGTTTCTTCATTACATGGCTTTTGATCTTCTGTCACATTTCAGTCATTTTACCCATGGAACAGTAAACTAATCAATCAGAAATCCCTAAGTCTCCCACCACACTACTGTGGTCTTTTTAGAAAGATTCATATTCCTATATATATTTTTACATGTTGGACTCAATACCTTGTTAATATTATATTCTTTGCTAGGAAAACTTTTCAATACAGCACTTATTCTCCCTTTATCCTTGTCTAAATATGAGATCAAATAGAATTAAGCTAAGTGTGGCAGTATGAGTAGCACAGATTTTTTCTAACACCTTCCAGGTGAGTTTTCCTTAGTTTTGCTTACCTATTCTGAGAGAACATTTTGCTTCCTAGTGTGCATGAAATGTGTGAGGTGCTAAACTCTTGTGCTATGTCAGGAGTACCTTGCTAAGTTGATGAGAAAGCTGCCTGAGGGGAAGTGAGTACCTAATTTTCTTATATATTTGCATAATAATTTTCCTTTCATGTGGGATAAGTCTGATATTTGCATGCATTTGTAGCTCCCTTAAAAGTCAAATTTAACAACTAAGGGAAGAGTTGCACTTAAGACCCTCATTTGCTGTTATGCTCAAGCACCTCTCTTGGGTAGCCAGCTACACTTCCTTCAGCACTCTTAAGGGTAAAGCCATACATTCAATATTAGGAGGCCTAATCTCCATTTTACAGCTTCACATTTGTAACTGCACTGACTTGAAAAACACGGCACTATTTGTGCACCTGGAAAAACTTAGAGGAGGAGAGAACTCTGAATTTAAGCATTTTCTTCTACTCCATTACTCATCCTAGAAGGGTATTGCACTCCCAAAAAGAAGGCGAGATTTTGAAATTCTAACTAAAGAGAGCAACCATCTTGAATTCAGACATTCTTCCAAAATTGCTTAGAAGTTTTTAACCATTGTCTAAAATTTTTTGCGATTATTTGCCTCTGTGCATACCCAGGAGATGCTGCATCAGTCCATGCATTTTCCACCATTGCTAAACAGTAAATATTCTTCACATACTAGAAAATGGAGTAGAGAAACATGGCCTGAAATCTACCAATGGTAACCTATTTTGTGAAAGTAAATCAGGCCATTGTTTTCTGAAACAGTTATAAAAAAATAACTTGGAAATATAAGCAATAAGAGATAAGAATCCTGATGCTGTTCTTTCTATAAGTGAGAAATATTCTTCATATTTTAGAAACTTTTTATATATCAGGCCTTCTCATTCTGAAGATTTAAGAGACGGTCCCACACCAGTGCCATCATTGACATTTCATCTAAATTGAAAAGTGGATTTTTCCCCCCACCTCTCTTTTACAAACTTCTTCCTGGGAAAATCATCCTGAAGAGTATGTAGAAAATACTAAGATTAATCTGAGACAAAACCATGCTCTGATGAGTAGCCTGATCTGGAACACATCATAGTCAAAGTGAATTTAAGTTTCAGTAGCCATAAGGGTTTTTGTAGTCAGGGATGATGTGTTTATCCCCTCTAACCCTGTCTCCCACCCCACTTTTGTTTTATTAGCTGTGATTTTCCTTTTAAAGTTCTTTATCTTTTTTAAGTCTGAAACTAGAAGTATGGCAAAATTGAACTTTAATGAAATACATTCATGAAAATTAATTTCTACAGATGAAAAGTGTGGTGATATTTTCCTGTTTGATATTTGTTCAGTATATATTACTGAGGTGTTTTGGGCAGGCACTGCAGTGCAGTACCATTCTTGGCATGAGACACACTATGGGATTATTTAGTCCTTTTCTCCAAGGTGTACATTGCTGGTGAAGAGCCAGTGTCAATCAGTCATGCATCCAAATTCTTTCCTTACTAAAATCCTAGCAGTAAATCTGTTTTCTTCCATCATTCCTGAAACTGGTACTGAAGACTTGGAGCCTAGCTTCCAGGACCATTTTGCTACAAGCTGGATAATGTACCGTCATCTCCTTAGCAGCAGTATGTGTTGTGCATAGTAGAGTGAAGCAAAAACCGAAAAACATGAGGGTGTGTGAGGAAAATTGGTAAGTAGGAGTGAAGGAAGAAGGAACTAGAGCATTCAAAACATCCATATTTGTAATGACTTTCAAAATAATAGAATCGAAGAGTCATACAAATATTTAGTTTGGAAAAGATCCTTAAGCTTATCTAGTCTAACTGTAAATCTAAGCCTACCCAATCCACTACCCACCTCTGTAGGTCATTAAATCCCTCCAGGGATGGTGATTTAAATGCTTCCCTGGGCAGTCTGTTCCAATACTTAATAACCTCCTCAGTGAAGAAATATTTACTGGTATCCAATCTAAACCTCCTCAGTACTACACAAGGCCTTTTCCTCTTGTCATCTCACACACAGGAAGAGACTGACTCCAGCCTTGCCTGGGATGTCTGGCCCCATGCCACTGTCCCTTGCAGCAGAGTTGCTTTCCCCCATGCCTTCCTAGGTGCCTGATGCCATGTCCTGCCAAGGGAGATGTACAAAGTGATGGGGCTTGCCTTGTGCTAATGGAAAAGTCAGGGAGGCATCGGAAGGCTGTGGGAGAGGGAAGAGCCTCCTGATGGCTCTCCTTGAAGCAGCTGCAGTCCTGAAACGGGGCAGAGAGATGTGGGTCTCAGCTGTGCCTGTATCTCTGCAACCCACTGGAGGATAGGGAGAGATGGCAGGGATGGAGAGCAGGGTGAAAGCTGTGATCTCCTCCACGTCTCCCAAGTTCTCAGGCTGAGATGTATGTTGCATGTGGTAGGCTCTGTCAGGATGTCAGGAGGGCTCGGGATAAAAGCTTGTATATCCACAAACCTAAGCCCCCATACCCTCCCCCAGCCACCACCATCTTAGCACAGTGTACCTGGGGGAAGTGGTCAGGAAAGAAAGAGGAACTTCACAGGAGTGTTCCCTGCCACCAATGCCTGGCACTCTTGTGCCTACTGTCCCAGGAAGGCTCCTGTGGGACCCGCAGCACTCCTCACTGTGAGGAGAAGGGAAGCACTGGCAAGGGCATCCTGGTCACAGACCGACCTTCCATGGTGACATCACAAGGGTGTGAGATGCTGCCTAGCCAGGAGGGCAGATGCCCCAGAAGGGGCAAAATCTACTCCACAGGATGTTAGCCTTTTTTGAGCTTCATTAAATTCCTTTCATTCTAGTTCCTTAGCCTTTCCAGGTGCCTTTGAAGGAATCACAGCCCTGTGATGTTTTAGCTACTGTGCCATTTTGTATTATTTTGTATTATTACTCCCCACTGCCCACCACCTCAATGAAAATTTTAAATGATACTGACCCCAATCCTGACCCTGGGTTACAATACTATTAACTGGAATCCAAATGGACATTGTTTTATTGATTGCAATCCTCTGACCCTGAATAAGTTACTGAATTAATCTATTCCATTTGAAGAAAGCTTTGTCTGCTACAGTCGGGATGATCATTTTGCATATGAATAAGTGTTTGGCAGTGACTGAGGGCTGCCTGCTCTGTCTTCACTTACAACTTTTCTTCTTTGCAATTAACAAGCAAAACTTATGTTACTAGATTAATTTGGGAACTTAAACCAGTAACTTTTAATTCCAAATCAAAAGAGTAATAAGTAACAGGCTCTACACAGCTCTGTTTTGTAGGGTTGCAATATCTTTGCAACGTTGATGTCTCCCTTATTGAGGTGGTGGGAGAACACCAGAAGATCTGCACACCAAGTGGTTTGTCATGACTCTGCCCTGTCTAATTTGCTATAGTGTGTGAGCCTTGTTGATTTGACTCTTTCCCTCCCCACATCAACCCTTTATGTATTCATAGCATAGCACAGGTATTTCTCTACTGTTTTTTGACAAAAGTACAAGTGACAGCAAATCAGCAAACTGACAGAGCTAAGCAGTAGGACAGCCTGCAGGACTGCAGGGAAGGTGTCAGTCTAAAGTGCTGTGTGCCAAAAGGCCCTACATTAAGACTCCCATTCTTTCGTTACACCTTTGCATTATGGACCCTTGCATTTTACATAGTTATCCATAAAGTCTTCTGCACTTTTCTTCATATAACTCAGTTACACACTTTGACCAGCTACAAGACAAATGTGGTATTAATTCCCATATAGCCTGGACTGTTTAATCCTGGTTCCACAGATTGCTGAAATGGCTTTCCTAAAATCATGCTTCACTTTATTGTGAAGGGCTCATATTTTAACTCCTATGTGCTTCATAACAATGGAAGCAGAAACTGAACTTCTTATCATTTTGTCCACTTCTAGCCAAGGTGCTGGGAAGCAGGAAAAGAGAGCTGCTGGGATTTAGAAAGACATCTTCAAACAAGATAAAAATAAAAATGGAATCTTCACTTTAAAATATTTTTTAAGATTGTTTAACATATGTATCACCAACAAATGTATTAGCAAAATTGCCTCAAGCTATGCTGGGGATGTTCAGGTTTGACATCAAGAGAAATGTCTTCACAGAAAGGATTGTTAAACATTGGAATTCTCTGCCTACAGAGATGACATAGTCACCATCCCTGGAGGTGTTTGAGAAGCAAGTGGACAGAGCACTCAGTACTGTGGTCTTGTTGACAAGGTAGTGATTGGTTCCAGTTTGGACTCCATGATCTTAGAGGTCTATTGAAGGCTAAATCATTCTGTGATTCTACAAACATACTGCAGGAGAGCTGCCATCTTACTGGTTTATCCTCTTTTTTCTAGTGACATTCGTGTCTCTGTCTTTGTGTTTTCAGATACAGTATTCTAGTCTTGCTACTTGGAAAAGAAAACAAACATGGCTTCCAGCACATCAAACCCTGCTAACCATTTGCCGTACTTCTTTGGAAATATAACACGTGAAGATGCTGAGGAGTATCTGATGCAGGGAGGAGCAAGTGATGGACTGTACTTGCTCCGCCAAAGCCGGAATTACTTGGGGGGCTTTGCCCTATCCTTGGCCCATGGAAGGAAGGTTCACCACTATACAATTGAGAGGGAGCTGAGTGGCTCATATGCTATTGCAGGAGGCAAGTCACATGCCAGTCCTGCTGAGCTCATTAACTATCACTCAGGGGAGGCGGATGGCCTTATCTGTCTACTGAAAAAACCTTTCAACCGGCCACCAGGTGTGGAACCCAAAACAGGACCCTTTGAAGATCTGAAAGAGAACCTCATCAGAGAGTACGTCAAGCAAACTTGGAATTTACAGGTAAAACCAGATTGATCTTGCCATACAGTAATTTTTGAGCTAGGATTTTAAAAAAATTGCAGTATATGTTTCCAGCTGTTGCTGCTGCTAGGAAGTACTTTTTCACAATGAAATCATAGCTGTTTGAGTTCTAACAGTGAGGGTTTTTTCTCCCCAGTACATGGAGTAACTTGGCAATAAGTGTAGTTTTCCTGAAATTTAAACCCTTGGAATTTCTACTAGGTCCTGGGCTAGCATAAGCTTATCCTCCTCTACACTAACATATGCCATCAGATTTGTACCAAAAATTAATATATGTAATAAACAAGATACAGAAATGGTTTGTCTCATTGCTTTTAATTCTGATTTTTTATGGATTGATATGCAGGCAGGCTTGATGGCATGATGACTTGTTTTACATCCTACTTTCTTAGCTGGCCTTGTTCTGTGATGCTAATTTAGATTATTTCCAAAACAGAAATTGTTCCTGAAAGAGAACAGTTTCTACACTGCAGAACATTGCCTATACATCTTCAGTTCTGCAGGGGTCAGGCAGGAATTTTCCATGTGGAGGACAAGATGTTGGATTTTTTCCTGAGAATGACTATGAAGATGCCAGTCTTAACATGGAAACACTAGTGTAGGAGGATTCAAAAGGAATATTATTTCACCTTCAGATGCCATGAGTTACCTTTTTGAACTCATGAAGTTACACAAGGTTTCTAATCTCTTTTGCTGCTAGAAAGTAACCTTGTGAATTCTGGTCTGTAAAATATATGGAGCAACCCCCAAACTGGAAAAGCCTGAAACTTATACAACATTTTCTGTTACTGCTGAAGTTCTCAGTGTCTTTTCTGAAGAGTCTGAGCTCAGTGTAGAGAGAAGTTGATGAACTCTACTTAAATACTGCTGAAACTAGTGAGGGTTACCCTCTGATTCTGGGCCCAATTTAGAAGTAGTAGGTAGTAGGTAGAAATGTCTAAGTTAATATTACTCTAAATATTTTACTTTAAAATGCGGACTGTTCTGTCTGGGCAAAATTTGCATTGATGTCTTTGACATCAACAGTGCAAAGCATATTCAGTTTATTTTAGTACACTGCCATAGGATATATAATTTGGAAGTATTTCTAAAATCTCAGACTGGCACTAATTCTATTTAGCTATGTCTCATTAGCATAACAATGTTAGTTTATTTGAAGTTTTAATACTGATATATCTGTGGTTTTATTTATTGGTTAATTTTCCTTCTTTGTCCCTGACATGAAGGGACAACCCTGGTTTTGTGATGTTTAGCTTGCCATATGTTAGTTTCTGGTTTAAAATCGTTACAGCCACGAGGCCTTCACACACAACAAATATGTGCAGATTTTGGATGTCCCAAAAGACTGGGAGTCTACCTGTCATCTCTTTATTGTGGAAGATAGTTTGACCTTTTCACCATGTTTTTAATGCTCTCTAGGGCCATGCTCTTGAACAAGCTATCATTAGTCAGAAGCCTCAGCTGGAGAAGCTGATTGCCACTACAGCCCATGAGAAGATGCCATGGTTCCATGGGAGGATCTCTCGGGAGGAGTCAGAACACCGTATTCTCTTTGGATCAAGAACCAATGGAAAATTTCTGTGAGTTAATTTTTCTTCAGTATTGCTGTTTGCCTCCATTGTTACTATACAGCTCTTTTGAGGAAATCTCAAATGAGACTATGCCCTAAAACATGGTTCATCCCAGTGAGGGCACCCAGATCAGCATCATTTAGATTACATGATGCTTCCTGGCCTAAGCAAGTCCCTCACTTAACTAATGATGGAAAACTATAACAAAAACCTGGAACACTTCCAGGGGTGTCCGGCAGGGCCTGCTGGAACCAGTGGTGACCAGCCCAGGGCATCCTCTGGCCTTTGCAGCCCTACTGTCAAAGCCTGACTGCCTGCACCCAATACACAGACTTGTTAAAGTGGTACAATTAGACACAAACTGCCTATGTAAGTAGCTGTTGGGATCTGTATCTGTCAAGTCTCCCAGGGACAGTGGTAGTGCTTTGGTTTGTAGTTAAGCGACAGAATTAATCACTTCTACCTTGACAGCACTATTTTGTGTCTGCTGCTTACGGTCTGCATTTACCCAGCTTAATGACCTTTTGTTTTCTGAGCACAAATGTGTCATTAGGATGATGTCTGACAGCCATCATCTTGTGAGGACTAGAGCAAGGGGTTTTTTTTGAGAACCTTTATTTGAAAATTTTAACAGAGCTGTCTTTTGTCACTCCCACCCCACACCTGGAAAGTATATATATAATGATAAAAATTAGGCTTAAAAGTCATTGGCAATTAAGGATCACTTAGAGCTGTATAATTTCTGAGGAAAATTTCATCACCCACCTGTGTAGTTTTCTTTAACACTCAGTCTTCTTTGCTTTTTTTAGAGGTAGTCCAAAGTGAAGCCCCACAAGTGAGTGCAGGAAAGATGAACTTATTTAGTACCAACACTTTCATTTTACTGATTTTCTGTAATTGGGCCATACTAATTGCTTATGTCACTGCAACCCTCACATATTTACACATTTCAATCTTAGTTGACAGGAACCAGTAATTCCTTTAAATCCTATTCCCATTTGAATGAATTCCTATGAGGTCTTAACCACAAACAATTTGACTGTAGTGACATCTCATTTTTTGAACTCCCTTTTCTCCTCTCAGTCCTTGAATTTTTTGCATTTCATAGCCACTCTTGCCCATGTATCCATGCGTGCCTATTTTCAGCCTCAGATTTCCTGTTCCCTATTAATGAGGATCACATCCAGAGGAGTATTTACCCAGTTGCTCTGGCTGCCATGTGTAACAAAATATTGTTATAAATTTGTTACTGATGTTGTTATACTTGTAGTAAAAAAGCAGTTACAGAAGTTGCAAAAATTTGTGGACCCATATATTTCTTGCTGCTGCAAAGGAGTTCAGAAGATTTGATGAACACAGTTGCTGCAGCATTACCACCTAACCTCTCCTTTTTCTTGCCCACTGATTTGCTAGTTTCTTTTCCTACTTTTTAGAGATAAGGTCCAGTAATTGAAACAAAAAGCAATCCTTTCTTTTTACGACAATTTTATACCTAAAGATATGTTGATTTTTTGCTTTCTGTTTTAACACCTTACCAAATCAACTCTGTGTCAGCTGAGTCATGATGTTGATCATGTATTAAAACTAGCTGATTTTCCAGTTTGCCTCAGGCAGACATTGGTTTCTCTGTGGCCAAAGTACAGTAATTTCATGATTATAAGCCGCACCTGATTATAAACCGCACTTCTGGGTTCAGGCCAAAATTTTTGTCAAAATGGTGAGGCTTATAATCGTGAAATTACTGTACTTCTCCTTGGGGCAGTGTTGGAGAGGAGAGGAAACGAGTTTTTCTTCAAAGTAAAGGATCCATCACCTAGCATTTCTTAACATCTTGGATAGGTTTTGGAGTAATTGAGTGAATTTTTTTAATGGAATTGGTATTTTCAGCCCAGTTATAAACACTGGTCTCTTTTTAGTCTTCTATAAGCATTCCTACTGCTTGGCTGGAAATGTTTCACCAGCATTTTCCTATGTTCCTTAAAGATGACCTAGGAGGCATTTCTGATGCTGTTTGCAGTGACACGTTCAATGAGTTGTGGGGGAGCATTCAGACCTTCTCCCACGGGACTGGTTATGTCATTGGATCCATATTTTGCATAGTTTGTATGGAATTCAGGTGGCTGCTTTCATATCAGGGAGAGAAACCCATCGAAGAGAAAATGCTAATTTTAAGGCTCTGTTTAAATCATGGGAACTGCCACTGGAGCTTAAATAATGTGAAGTGCTAGTTTGTTGATCTTGGGTCCCGCTTATTAAGGACAAGACTGTTTACTTCTTCATCTGTAGGATGCTTTCTGATGTATTAATTGTTTGTGCACAGACTTCCTATCTGGCCATTTTAAAATGTAGTAACCACTCAGCTGCCATTTGTTCCTATGGTCTCAGGGAAGACACAGGGGGAGAATTTTATCTACACCACAGTTCAGTAGACAGTGCAGCAAGAGAAATTTTGTTGCTCATTTGTGTTGCAATCAGTTATTTTACATTCCTGAGCCATTCTAGCCCTCAGACCCATACATTTAGAGCCTCCTCACAAATAACTAAAGAACTGTCTAATTCAGAGAGGTTTATTGCTTTCTGCAGTGGGTTTCCTAATGTGGGCTTGCTCGGCAGGTGTTGAGAAACAAACCACTCATTTCTGGCTAACTGAAGCAGAAGCAGCAAAACTGTTAAGCATGAGAGTGGTGCATTGTTTTACATTTCAGGCACAGATATCACATAGTTTTACTTGCCCAGCAGCAGTGCTTGACAGAATATTTTGTATGTCTGTGGATTCTGTACATCTGAAGGCTTTGAAGTTGTGACTGTGAATTAGTGCTTTTTAATCAAGCCCAGTAGCTGACTGAAACATAAAACTTTCAAACATTTAAGGTGTAAGAAATGTTTGTTTGTTGAGGTTGGAATTGGTATCTGGGAAAAAGAGAGGAGCTAGATTTTTTAAGAGATTAGGTACTGTGAGGTTATTTAACAAGTCCATAAGTGGATACTTTTTTGTGACAAATATAATATTGTTTATTATGACTAAAATAATAAATATTAGAAAGCTATAATACTTCTCTATATTTTTAACAAGGGTCTTCAGAACATCATTACACCAGAAATTTGCTATCCATCTGACCTATCTATCTTCAAAAAAAATCCAGTACAGCAGTTTGTGTAGTAATTCATCTAACATATAGGTTTCTGTAGCACTGTTTTGCAGAAATACAAGATTTTCAAATCTAGAATTATTTTTAATGGTTTAAATATGGAAATAGTAGAAAAGCTTCCTGTCTGTCGTTCAAAGTATCACGAATAACAACATACAAATAACACTACAGTGCATCTGAGGAAAAAAATCTGAGCTAAACATGTATGTTTTACTAGGGAATTTTCTAAGATCTTTTCAAAGGGTTTTTTTCATGGCATAAAAGTCAGTAAAGTATGTATGTGGATGCTAGAGAGGTTGTTTTCAAAACCAAACGCAGAAACCATGTCATGAAACAACATGAAATGGGAAGTAGTTTCTATGTCTTCTGTGAAGAATGTTTATGTAAGATTGCCACTCTAGGCACAGACTTTGGAGGAAAAAAAATAACAGTGGAATAGAAGTAAAATATCTCTAAAATTATCTATAAAGAAACTGAAAATAGGGAACTTTATATCTGAAGCCCCACTTAATTTCACTAATTTTGCATTCTATATTGGATGATGGTTCTTTACCAAATTTTTGGTGTTTATTACGTTTTGCCTGTTAAGGAGCATTGATCATAAATCAGACTATTAATATTTTTAATACTTTTATTAGTATTTTAATAGTGTTTTTATTAATAATACATCATTAACTATTTACAATACCGTTGATGCCATGTTCATGCACACATGCATGGAAGAGTTGAAAAATAAATTATAACTTTGCTAAAAGCAAACAGCAGAAGAGTTAGTTTTCTCTGTAGTTTCACATGGGAAACACCTCTGGTATGTGGTAAGGGTTGCCATATCTTGCCATCAGGATTGACCGCTTAAGTTATACAAGCATGTGATCTTGCATATGTGTTAAAAAACAGAAGCTGGGGGGCGGGGAAAGGAATATTCAGAAAAACTGTTAAACTTAAAAATTCAGTATTAGGGAAATTGTGAGTGAAGGCATTGCAAATTAGCAGTTTAGTCTATATAAATCATTGTTGTATGTAGTTCACGTAAAATATGAAAAGTTGTGTAAAAGGAAAGTAAAAAATATTTTGGTATTGTATGAGTGTCTTCAATACGCAATGAGAATATTAAAGAGGACAAATCTAGTTTAGACTATTATAATGAGCCACAGTAATATGCCACATCATTGATTCCATGACAGTTAGAAACTAAACTGTCTCTTTTATGTCACAATAGTTAATACTAGTAACAGTATTTCAAAATAATAAGGTTTGAAGTGCAGTTGTCTATAAGAGTTTTCTTGTCTTTTGTCAGACCAAAAATTTCTGTTTCTAGTATATGTAGCAGTATGTATTTACACTAATATTGCTGCCTTCTTCTAGGAGTTTACTGCTGAGCTAGGTAATTTTTCTGACCTTGTAGAGAATTCTTCAGATAATTCTATCAGTATTAAGTTGGCATCCACAGAAGGGACAGAACATTGTTGACATCATAGAAGATGAAAACAATCCTATTAAATGTTACCTTAATTCAGTTCCTCTTGATGAAGTTCCTCTTGAAAGTGCCAAGCAGTTGTTAGGCTTAGATGACCATCAAAATTTTTCGAGATGAATTATGATATACAGACAGTGAACTGTATTTCTGGAGGTGCTCTCCACAGTAGCCTGCATGATGCCCATGACTCTTTGGGAGAACTGTTTACTGATCTTCAGTTAGATATGTGTTGGGTGACACTTGCAGACCAGTGTGGCAGGGCTGTGGCTTCTCTAGACAAATTCTGAACTAGGTGCTTCAGCAGCAGAGTGGGTCTGAGGTGTGAAGAAGATCTAACTGAGATAGCTGTACTAAGAAGGTCCCCTATTTCAGGTGCAGTTTTACTGCAGAGCTCTTTGTTAGTAGTTTGGTGGAGCATGGTGTATTTTGCTGCCAGGGTGAAGCAACTAAATAGACTAATGACATGCAATCCTTCTCAAAATTTTTTTGTAACTGTGTAACCAACTCACCAGGACATGAATTTTTAGATTGCATTGTAGATAGCAGTAGGGTGAAGCTGAGATATTTCCTAAATTCTGTAGTGTTCTGGCATTTCTGAAACAGCTTTGAACGTGTTAGTGAACAGGGGAGAAAAAATGATGCAAATGAAGACAGCAGTAAATCCATTTTGCCCTTCATATAACTCTTTTACAGATGGCACCAAGTTCATGTCTTACTACCCTCAAACTTGGAACATATGCAATTTGCTGCAGATCTTTGAAGTGATAATGAGTAGCCATGTTGTTAACAGCACTTCCAGGGAGATAGTCATGAGGGCAAGACAAGCAGAGGATGCTGGAGCTCCATCAGCAGTGGGGAATGTCAATACTTCTGGCATCAACAAAGCTGTAATTGCTGAGAAGGCAAAGCAATGCTGAGAATAAAATTTAGCATGCCTTTGAATTCAGGACCAAGAATAATTTCTCACCATTCCTAATGCAAGCATTTTGCTTGTTTATTTTCTTCTGAAAATTTTCCACTGAAGAATGCTGCAACTTCTATTTTTTCTATATAGTCAATGAGGCATGTTGTAATAGCAATTTATTTCTTTGACCCTCAGGGATATTTTCTTTAGAAAGAGTGGGATCGTTCGGGTTTTCAGCTGGAAACATAAAAAAACTGAGACATTTTTCTTTTTGCTTCCAAATGAAAATACCAAAGGAGGGAATGGATAGCTGGATAGCTATTTACACTGCCTGTTATAATGCTCCAGTTTGTTATTGGTTGCTATCTAGGCTGCACTCCCAAAACCACAAAAAATACTCAAACACACATGGCATGAAATATAAAATCAATACCTAAATATTCTCTTCATTGCATCAGGTATCAATTTGAATTTCTACATTCCTTATTTTGCTGTTTTAAAAATGTATGTTATAAAAAATTTTGGTACCTTGGAACATCTCTAATATAGCTATGTACTCAAATCGGTTCTCAATGAAGTTGTTCATATTTTTGATTAATCTCAATGGATAAAATGACAGTGGTTTTTGTTTACAGGTGTTTATTATCTTTATGTTTTTCTTCTGTACATTTGCGATTCTCTGCAATAGCATGGAATGGAAAATGGAAGACCAGGTGATACTTCTCTGCTGACTTCCTTCCTTGCAAATTTTTAAATTAAGACCTTTTTCTTTAGCAGTGTTTATTGAAGAACAGAGCACTTTAAAGCAGAGCATGCATTTGGAATTTTGACTTTTGTTCTCAACATTCTGAAAATTGTTACTTTCCACACAAGGATAAATTCCATATATGAAGTGAGCTCCAATATCTAATGTGAAGGCCATGGGTAATACAGGCAGCACCATCAAGAAGATGTGAAACGTTTATTTCTGTTCAAAGAGGTTTCAGTTTATAACTTTTTGGTTTGAACAGCATTTGCCTTTAATTTTATTTTTTACAGCAACTGTTGACATAGAACTGGATACTGTTACCCAGCTGCAGTTTGGGAGGCTTAGCCTAACCCAGACACCCATTACCACAGCCTGCAAAACCAAAATGTAATTGTGAAACATGGCCTGGGGCAATGTCACCCAATAAGGGTTCTGTTTGCCAAAACTAAGACTTAGGCTGTCAATTCAATGCACTTGATACTTCTGCTTTTCAGACATATTTGGAAATATGGTAGTATCTTCTCGTTTCATATTTTGTGGAGATCCAGGTTGTGTACCTCTTGATTTCATCTTTTGTAGAGCCCTAGGCTGTGCTGGAGTTGACTGACTACAGTTTAAAACCCACCTGCTCCATTACCCTAAGAGAACAAAGCTCCCCCTGGACTCTAATTTGTCATGTATTAGGATGGAGGTGTTTTTAGGATGCGCAGTGATACAGCTGTCTGACTGAAGTTGACATTACTGTGAACTGTAGATGACGCCAGAGTTGTGTAGCTGTTGGCTTGGGGGAAGGAAAAGCTCCAAAATGCAGTTACAACATTATAAACTTGAACTTCACCTGAATCCTGCACTGATGGATGATAGAGCTGTTTAGGTCTTACCATGGTCTTCAGAAATCAGGAGTCTCCCCTCCCATGAGGTGCCTGTGTTCTTGAGAAATATTTGCAATGCCTCTCGTGAAAGTAATAACTGCTGCAAATAAGAACCAGTTTCAATAGAACTGAATTGTAATGGAGCCTCCATTTCTTCCTGTGAAATATGAAGGATATTTGTTACTGAGAAATAATCCATTGCATTTTTATAATCTTATTTGTGCTTTATTCTGAACAGAAGTCTGATTGCAATGAAATGCCATTTGTTTTTTAGAAACAATGCCGCCTATTCTGAAAATATTTTTCTAAGCTTTATTTGCTTAGGGGAGAACACAAAGTAAAAGTCACTCTTCATTTTAGCAGAGCCTGCTGCTCTTCACTGGTCAGTCAGCACAGGAAATCAGCATGCTGAGGAAACACCTACATGCCATGAAGAAACCACAAGTGGTTCAATTTGCTTTAGAGACTTACGCAAGTTGCTTTGTTTTCAGAAAAAAAAAAACTGACCCTACTTCCCTTTTCTTTTAGCCATTGTCCTGTTCACATCTTAGGCAACAAGAATCACTCCACTTGAAAGAAAAAGGTGAACAAGTAATTCAGACAAAACACAATTCTACTTCAGCCTTGAGAGAGTCTGCTGAGGAGAATAATTTAATACTTGCCTCTGCAGTCTCCTAAGATATAACAGCAAATACCAGTGTTGCACCAGCAAAGCTTCGTTACACCTTAGTGAGAATTTACTTCTGCATATTTTTTCAAGGCTCTTCAGAAATTCGATGGAGAGTAAGTAGATTTCTGTGCACACCAGAAGTGTTTTAGTGCTCCAGAATCAAAGCTTTTCATGAAAAAAAGAAAAATAGCCAGATAATTTTATTCTAACTCTATTGCTATCACACTGACAGCTGTAAGTGAGCATAGGAGCCCATCTAAAAAAAATGCCTTCTTTCTAAACTCAGGAGTTTTTTACCAACTCCATCACAGTTGGTGTAACATTTCTATCTACTCTGGGTCCAGTCATCAGAATACGCTGGTCCCAGTATCACCTAGCCCCAAGTACACATAAAACAATTCTGTTGTGTTTTTTAGGCATCTCAGAGGGCAGTCACAGGTCTCCTGGAAGAAGGAGATCGTCCTACCTATGAGTTTTAAACAAAGTTTTTATATTCCATTCAGAGATCTCTCCATGGTGAAATTTAGATGAGATATGTACACTTCAATACCATGTGAAATTTCATATGAGTTTTATGTGAAATCTGCAACAAAACTTTAATGTCTTTCCTGAAATTCTAAGAATTAATGAATACAGTAATATATCATTTTCTTTAAATTCCCAGCCATGTAAGGGTCAGTCCAACAAGCTATTTCAAACACAAAAAAATGCCATTTTATATTACATTTTTCAGTATTTTGCCTTCTGTTCTTACTGTCTTCTCTTTATTTCAAAAGATACAAGAGAGGTAAACCAGTACTGCCGAAGTTTTAAAATGCACATTTGCCCAAAGAGGGCATTATGCAGTATCAGTGTTCTGTAGCTGCCTCAGTGCCTTACGTCTTTTTTTCTTTTTTTTTTTAATCGAATGTTGTCTTTTGAAAGAAAAAAAAGGAAACTTTAGGCAATTTATCTGAAAATTAATTACACTAAGAAATAAATACAAGACTTAACAAAATGTTTTCAGAAGTTGTGTTGCTGATTTTGATTTGTTTCAAAATCTTTAAGGAAAGGATGATTTTTAGAGAATGTTCATTCCTGGTAATTGTAACCCTGAAAATCTTTCTTATTTCTACAGTATCCGAGAAAGGGACAGCAATGGTTCCTATGCCCTGTGCCTACTGAATGATGGAAAAGTACTGCACTATCGTATTGACAGAGATAAGACAGGAAAGCTCTCCATACCAGACGGAAAAAGATTTGACACCCTGTGGCAGGTCTCTTAAATTTGTATCATATGGATATCTGTCATTACATTTCCATATAACTGACCAAGGCAACATTGTTTTATTTTGATGTGTGACAGTAGTCTTAAACTGAAACCAAAATGTTTTGGCAGATTATTTGTCATGTTTCCAACATTGTGTGGTTTCTGTACATTAAGAAAATATATATTAATGTAGAAAGCTATGTGAGTGTAGAGAGTTTAATAATTTTTAAATGTGATGCTGCAGCTAAGTTCAAAACTGAGATTAATCATTCAGTTAGCTGAACATTCTCTAGAACAGGAGTCTGTTTGCATTTGCAAGTAAACATTTTCAATAATGGATATGCTTGGTTTATTCTTTTGCTAATGTCCTTTATGACAGCAACCAAGAGAATTCTAGCAGGCAAAAAGAGGATGGTTTAAGATGTTGCACATGTAATGCAGTCTATAGCTTTGAAATTCTCCATCTTCAAGTCTGCTAAAGCATGAGGTCTGCTGAGGCTTACCACCAAAATACATTTGAACCCTGGTAAAGATTAAGCAATTAAGAAGTCTATAGCTGATTATGCCGTAGTTGATACTGAAACTGAATACTGGTGAAATGACTAGGTAAATTGAAAATACTAAGGGAATTGAAATCCCTGCAGAAATATCTTACGTCCTCTTGCTTAAAAATCTATTAAAATGATAAAAGTGAGTCATAGATCTAAAATATTATTCTTTGATTGCATATATTAATTCTTAGCATTTTTGTAAATGTCCTACATATATCTTTCTTGATGTCACTGGAAATTTAAAAGCAGCTCTTAAAATCTTGCAATTTTTGTGAACACGTCTGCAGCTCTTACACTCACAGACTTCTTTATACCCAAATGGAAAATAGCAGTAACAAACCTGTAAAAAATGATGTGGAGAGGACAATCCAGGCGCACAAATGGCCATAACTATTGGTGCTATACATTTATTAACTGTGCACAGGCCATTGCAATTCTGAGGTCCAAAGAAAGCGTTGCATACTAGGGCAATTCTTGCATTGTAAGTATGCCCAAAAATTTAAAATAAAATAAAATAAAATAAATTTCTCAAAAAGGAAAAAAAATAAAAGAAAAAATAGAAAAAAGGACTGAGAGTGGGAACTCAGAGATTAAAAAGAAGTTATTTGCTCAGTTACAAAGCTGTTTGGAAGCAGAAGTGGGGGTGGGGGGAAATACTGACTCTTAAAAATCCAGTTGTAGGATCACATTGCACTTTTAACCACAAGGTTGCTTCAGAAACATGCATCCTTGATAAACAGAAATAAAGTAAAGAATATGTGTGGTTAAGATCTGCTGATTGCCAAGATCATTTTTTGTAACATATATTGATTATTTTACATATGCACACATTTCTACAGAGACAATATGACAATATGTTTAATGATACCATCCCCATATTTTCATATCTTTTTCTCTCATTATTTCTTTTTTTTCCCTCCCCTCTTATTCTGCTAGTTAGTTGAACATTATTCATACAAACCTGATGGATTATTAAGGGTTCTTACCATTCCTTGTCCACAACCAGAAAATGGTGAGTTATTCCTATTATTTTTATATGTGTCAAAAGACATAATAATTGTGATAAATATGTGTGAATTTTTTCCACTTGCTGTATAGGTGGGTGCGGATTATCCACTTTTTCAAATGAGGTATATCTGCCCGACTATGCATGATGGAGGCAGAACCTGTAGCTTAAGGCTACCAAATCAAATTACTGCTGGGTCTAAATTATTGTTAGATCAGAAATGTGCAGTGGCAGTGTGTGTTACTTGGACCACAAACAAGAACAAGGTGGTCTTCTGAGCACTGCTCCAGTGGTCCTTACTCCAAGCTGAAGCAGGTACAGCAGCTGTGCTGCTGCAGGAATTCGGGTTGGATGCACCCAGCTGGTGAGTTCCCATGTTGGGAAAAGCAGGGCAGAGCAAGGCACTGGATGCACCCAACACTGAAAATGGGGTCAGAGAGAAATTCCTAGATAACTCGTGGGAAAGTAGGAGAAGAGGTGGGGGAAAGTGTCAGTGTGCTTTTCATCCTGTTTCTTCTTTAATGTCATGTCACATTGAAGAGACATTGTCCTCCTCCCTTTTGCCCTGACTGAAAAGGGAAAAGACATGCAACTGACTGATCTATGTCCAACTTGTGGTCTTCCAGAACAGATTTCCTTTCTCTAGGGCCACATTCTGTCATTCTAACTGAATATCAGTGCCATGGTGAGAGGATATAGAATAATAAAATATAATCATAGAACCATTTACATTGGAAAAGACACTCAAGATCATCAAATCTGACCCTGAAGTTTTCACTTTTTCCATTCCTTTGAATCACCTGTTTTTTCCACCATTATATTCCTTCTCCTTTGAATAATTTAGGTTCTGCACTTACTTTTGTCTCTGTGGCTAGAAGTACCAGAGTCTGCTTCATATAAGAGACAAAAGCAAAGAAGACAGTCCAAGAGAAATTCTGTATTGTGATCTGAAAACTAGATAGTTGGTCCTCTCTGTAAAATTCTGTGTTCCTACACAAATTTCTCACCTTTCTCAGTGTCATTTTACATTTGATTCTTTTACAGATAATCTTGGTTTTAATACTCATCCTTCTTCTGGAACACTTCCTAAGGTAGGTAAAGGTGGTGGTATAGCAACAGCATTCATTTGAGAAGGATTACACTCACATGCTGTTCTGGTAATTCTAATTCTTGAGTATTATTGTCTGTCAGGTTTGGATCTGTGGATCTGTTTAGATCTTTACATGGATGTCCATGAAGTTTAAGCACACAAGATCACATGTATATAATCTGGTATACATGCAGTTGTAGAGATAGGGCAAGCACATTCAGTGTGGTAATATTGTGTATGTTTCATAATATTCACAGAAAAATTCACTGCTACTGCTTAAGACTTGTCATGATAGCTAAAAAGAAAGTCATCAAATCTAAGAGTGCATATTTTGCAAATAGTCTACTAAAACATTGGTTTAAGCCTCAATATATCTGTTATTTTGAACTTCTTAAAACTGAAATCTGGATTTTGTGTTTTCCTTGGAACATTTTAAAAATGACTCTGCTAAATTACTTTCTTGTAATATAAGCATAGAAGATGGAAAATTTTAAATAACTATTACTGCTTATGGAGCTCAAAGACTTCACTTAATATTTCCAGGTTCTCACACCTAATACTTTTGTGCAAAAGCAGTAACTCATGAAGATTTTTAATATGCCTGAAATAAAATT
>PYHW01009276.1:928294-948672 GCA_013186435.1 Turdus rufiventris
ATCTACATGTTGCAAATTTTGCTGACTCCCGGCGGGTGCGCCTTATAGTCCGGTGCGCCTTATGGTCGTGAAATTACTGTATATGTATACTGTATTTGATAATCATGATAAATAACAAATATTATTTTCCTACAGCTTCAATTCACTTTTGTGCTGAGGTACTAATAGCTGTTGCCAGCTGTGTATCCCTACAGGACCCACACCTCTTTTTCAATGTGTGTTTGCCATATACAAATACAGATGCAGTCTCACGATCTGCTCTGATCCATCTGAAATATAAGGCCAAACTATCACACTTTTTGGGTTGATTCAGAAAAGTGAGGGTCTGAACTCTGTAAGCATGTTTTTGGTAACATTGCTGTCTGTTAACCTGGTAAAACCTACATGTTGCTGTGGTCACTTTCTGCAGTCAAATACCTATTTTCTGCCTTCTGGGCCACCTACAGAGTAGAGGCTGAAGCAAAACCAATCATTGAAGAAAATAATTTCTTAAACCCAATTTGATCACCATTTACATGTACTTTACCTGTATACTCACACCCATATCATACTGCCAGATTTTAGACTCTAGACAAAAGTTGTGCTCTGAACAATTCAAAGATTTACCATTCCTTAACCCAAACAATCAGTTTACTTTAGACCTGGTTGATTATGCAATTACTTCTACTACGTCAACAGCTTTCAGACAGTAAACCAGAAAAAAAAATTATTATATTTACTCATTCTTGGGAATTTAAAAAAAAATCACAAATACACTATTTGTATTAAATTTTAGGATCCAGATCAAAAATTTTCAGTGTTTTACTAGCGTAAAATTGTCAATTTAGGCAATTTAAGTGAAACCCTGCCACCTAGTGGCAACTGAGATGCCTTAGCCAAAGCTCCTCTCCTCTCATGGCTAGTGAGATGTTTGCTGTAATGTCATGCAGTTTTCAGCTATTAATTTTTAATAAAATATAGTACTTTATGGTCTGCATTTTTTCAAATCAGAGTTATTTGCTTGAGAGAATATTGCACTTTCTGAACAAATTACCTTCATGAGAATATTACTATACTATTTACTATAAATTATAATTGTCGCTGTAAAAGTCAGATTTAGAGTAGTTGGAGCCATTTCATTCATATGCCACAATTTTAAAAGGCTCCCTTAGAGGAGTCTTTTCTTGCATTCTTTTTTATTGGTTGAATAAATCCATGGTCATCTTGCCCATTCTCTGTTTCTCATAAGCATACAAGAAGAAATCAGTTATTCTATACCTTAAGATGTATTAAGACAAAGATCCTTTTGTCCAAAAAAGATCTTCAGAATTATACTTGCTGTTTTAAAAGTGTAGCGCAGAAACAACTCTGCATTTAAATGACAGTTAAATGAAAAGGAAATTTTATTTTACTGTCATTCAGATCACTGTATATGCAATGATGCATACCTCCTGCCCCATTTCTAGTCAGTCTTCCTTAGCTTTAAGAGAAATTCCAATTAATGATAGAAAATCCTATTCAAAGTTATGCAGGGTACTACATGCCATGAATACATGACTGTCAGGACTAAAGAAAAATATTTGAGGTTTTCTGGGTGCTGCATAATTTTTCCAAGTTACTAATAGGAGCTGAAAATGTGCCTGTGAAATATTAAATGGTACTTCAGCCAGAAATTATAGAATCAAATAATGTTAAGGCTTGTAAGGGATCTTGAAGACCAACTAGTCCCAGCATCTGTCATGAGCAGTGACCCCTTCCACTAGACCAGGTTGTTCAAGGCCTTATCCAATCTCTGCTTGAAAACTTCCAGGGATTTGGCATCCACAGCCTTCATTGGTGGCATGTTCCAGTGCCTCACAACCCTAACAACAAAGAATTCCTTCCTATTTTCTAAACTGAGTTGTCCCTCTCTCAGAGTGTGCACATTAGTCCTTGTCCTATCACTATAGTCCTGATGAAGAGTCTCCCTCCAGCTTCCCTGTAGGGCCCCTTCAGATACTGGAATTTTGCTATGGGGTCTCCACAAAATCTTCTCCAGGGTGAACAGCCCCAAATTCCTCAGCCTGTTTTTGTAGGGTAGGTGCCTTTTTGGACTCACTCCAAAAGTTCCATGTTCCTCCCATGTTGGGGGCCCCAAAGCTGAATGGAGCACTCCAGGTGACGTCTTACCGGAGTAGAGTTGAAGGGCAGACTATCCTCCCTCACTCTGCTGACCACTCTGCTTGCCATGCTGCTTTGGATGTTGACTTTTTCATAATTCCCAAGTCCATTTCTCAGGGCTGCTCTCAATCACTTCTCTGCCCACCCAACCTGTACGTGTATCGGGGATCACCCTTACTCAGGTGTAGGACTTTGCACTTGGACTTGTTGAACTTCATGAATTTCACACAGGTCCACATCTTAAGCTTGTCCAGATCCCCTTGGATGGCATTCCTTCCCTCCAGCAGGACTGCATCACACAGCTCAGTGCCATCAGTGAACTTGCTGAGGCTGCCCTCAATCCCACTGTCTGTGCAAACAACAAAGATGCTGAGCAGCATCAGCCCCAGTACTGACCCCTGCAGGTACCACTTGTCACAATGGTAACAATGACAATGTTCCACATGATCATTGGGCCCTTGACCACCCCTCTTCACATATAATCCTCCAGCCAATTCCTTATTCATCAAGTGGTTCATCCATCAAACCCACCTCTCTCCAATTTAGGGACAAGGATGTCATACAGAAAAGTGCCAAACGCTTTGCCTAAATCAGGTAGACAGTGTCAGCTTCTCTGCCCCATTCACCAGTGCTGTAGCTCTTTTATGGAAGGTCATCAAATTTGTTGGGTATGATCTCCCTTTAGTAAAGTCATGTTGTCTGTTACCAAACACCTCTTTTTACCCCATGTGACTTACCATAATTTTCAGGAGAATCTGCTCCATGACCTTGTCTAGTACAAAGTAAGACTGACTAGTTTGTAATTCCCTGGGTCTTCTGTTTTCCCATTTTTAAAAATGGAGGTCATGTCTCCTTTTTTCCAATCATCAGAGACCTGACCTCACTGCCACAATTATTCAATAATGACAATGGTTTAGCAACTTTATCTGAGAGCTCTATTAGTACTCTCAAATTAATCTCATTGGGCCCCGTGGACTTGTACACTTTCAAGTTCCTTAGATGATCACAGACTTGATCCTCTCCTACAGTGGACTTAGGGTGTTCATCCTCCCAGTATCCACATTTACCTTTCTCAACTTGGGTGGCGTGCCTACAGCACTTGCATTGAATACTGAGGCATGGAAGTCATTGAGAACCTCAGGCTTCGCTTTGTCCAGTATGGTCAGGTCTCCCATTTTCTTCCAGAGAGGAAGGAAAGAATATTAGCGAAAAAGACATTACTAAGCTGTTTAATCAATCTGCAGCATGTAGAAATGACATTCTACGTATGCTAACCAAGCTAAGTAATAATAAGACACTATGATTCTTCGTAAACATGAGCACCTCTGAGAAAGAGAACTCATTTTGCTATATCTGGTGTCACTGTGTAATTTCCAGTTCACAAGTTCACAGCTGCAGAGCTTTATTTACAAGCATGGAAGTGATGTACTTTCTTTTTCTTTTCTTCTTTTTTTTTCTTTTAATGCAGTTGCTGAGCAAGAGCACACAATTCTTTTTGATTTTTTTTTGTTCTTGTTCTTGCATTGCTAAGAGCAGGAATGTCTCATATGTCTAATTTGAGGACTAAGCTATGTCTTTGCCAGAGCTGTGTTTTACCAGCTCTTCTTCACTGGTGAATGGATTCTTGAGGCGTACAAAATTTGGTGTACATTAATTACATTTGGCCAGTTCAAAGTATGCCAGTTGACTTCCAGTCTTAATGGGGTTTTGGGGTTAGTGAATTGCCTGCATGAAATAGAGTGACACAGGTCTTGGAAAGCTGTCAGGGTGAATCAGTCTAGAAAAACAAAACTAGAGCTGAATATCTTGGTTTATACTTTCACTTGCCTTGAGAATGGTAGATCAGTGAGTTTTTTCTTTCACCTATCCTAGAACTGTCTCAGGGTTTTATGGTTTGCCTTGACAGCAGATGTTTAGCACTGTTCCAAGTCACAGTTACCCTTACTGTGCCTGATATCAATGTGTTTATCCTACTAGACCAGAATATTGCTGAAAACTGGCTTCCTACACATGTTTTGCAGTAAAATCTATGTAGTGAAACCTTTTCTATTTCATCCAGCTGGGCAGATAACTTAATTATGATTTCAAAGTCTGTAGTTCCCACGTCAGGTGTTTCCCCTCTAAATGCAGTTTCCAAATGATTACCCTTCTATTGCATCCAATAGCTCACTATAGGAAACTTCACAGAATCACTGAATGGTTTTTGTTGGAAAAGACCTTAAAGGTTATTTCATTACAATCCCTTTGCCAGGGACAGCTTCCACTATAATTTTGTTTCTCTTTGCTCGAAGAGAAATTAACCTGCAGAAATAGGTTCTGTAATTCCATGTTCCCAGCAGCTCACAAACAGAAGTGACCAGATCAGTAGTTTCTCTCACCTATACTTTTTTGTGCCATACCCAGGCAAGGAGCTCCACAATGGATGAGATGTTTTGTGTACTCCATATTATTTCTCTGACAAGAGTAAAGGCAGAGGAATTGTATTTGAACCAGATGCTTAATTAATTAAGTAATCTTGTCCCTCCTCAGAGCAGACAGACAGGCCAAATACCTGGTCCATTATGTTTGTCCCTGTATTACACAAGCCTATTAAAGTATTAACTTTTTACTACAGTTGCTTATACTTCTTTAAAATAGAATAATATCCACAAAATAAATAGGAAATTATTTTTTGTTTTCATGTGTGTGCTAGTAATTTCTCTGTGGCCTAGTTAGGGGGAGAGATAACTTGAAGAAGAAGGAAGGACAGATTAAAGACAAATCCGTCTGCCTGCTTGTGTTACATGGCAAATTTGAAAATAGCATGTAAATTTAATATTTGCAGAATAAGATTTGTGCCTGACCCACTACAGTTAATTCTCTCTTATCTAATGCTCTGAAATATATGTAATATCTTTCTGTGCTTTTGGCCTGCTCTAACAATAAACTCCAGAATGAAATAACCTCTTTTGGGTCCCTTTCCTTCTAATTCTCACCTATGGGTCTCTTGCAAACTTTATGCCAAAATTCTTGAGGGGAAAAATGCTTTTAATGTACCTATTCATTGTTAAATAAAAAAACCTTTATTTGTGTGCTACAGCTTCCGTCATCTATCCCCCACCCAGCAGAAGAAGCACCTTTTAATCCCTATGTGCTGCAAAGGAACAGAGGTCTTACAGGAGCAGAAAGAGGTAGGCAGAGTAATATATATCATTAGTGCAATTTTCTTCCTTATGGCAGAACTCTCTCTCAATCCTTATTTCTTTTTTCTTGCATTCTGTTATGTATTGGTATAGCCACTATCATAACTCAAGTCTGGTAGCTGAAGATGCCAGATATCACCATCTATAAAAAAATTCATTTAGCAGAAACCCCTTTTTCCATTTTGAAGTGGAGTATTGTTTTCTGGACTCTAAAACCTATATCCATCATAAAAAGAATTGTGCCCTGTTGCATCCACAGTGCCAAGCATAATGCAGTTAAAGTTGGGTGCTTAAGAGTACATATAAGGCAGCATTCTGAGTGAAGAATTGTGTGAGGTAACTAATGGGAAGTACTAAGGAGAAGGGCCAGCCTTTAACCCCCCTTTTGCCAAGGCGACTCCTGGTTTCACCCTGCACAAATGTTCAGCAGTTACAGCATGTCACCAGGGGGAGGCCTCTGCGTTTTCATGTGCTCTAAAATGCATATAGATGGACTGCATGTGGTTTCTTTATAATACCCTTACAAGTCAAACACACTGATGCTCTTGAACACGGAAAAGGTGAATATATTAGCTGTGGCAGCAAAAATGTGTGAAATAATGTCTAATTTTTTCATTGTTTGGACTGCAGGTGATCAGAGAGAGGCTTTACCCATGGATACTGAGGTCTATGAAAGTCCATATGCTGATCCAGATGAAATTAAACCAAAAAATGTCACTCTTGACAGGAAGTTGTTGACTTTGGAGGAAGGTGAACTTGGCTCTGGCAACTTTGGTACTGTAAAGAAAGGGTTCTATAAGATGAAAAAGTGAGTGCTGCCTTCTATTTTCATGGTATCTAATATATAAAAGCTCTAGCTTTGTCATTTAGAGTGAGGGACTGTAACTAATTTGAGATAATATTCACCAGTTTCTCTCTTTGTATGTACACTTACGTGTTCATTTTTGTCAGTAAAGCGGGAAAGTGCTGTTTATGAGTATTTTCTCTCCTAACAGGGATAGTAGAATGGGACTTTCACTCTGTCTTCCTCCATAGTTTGCAAAAGTACAAATGCTATGCAATATTTCCCATCTGCACAGCATCTCTGTCAGAAAACATGGAGAGGGTCATGGACAGTTTACCTATAGCAAAGAGACTTTGCCTGAAGTGTGACAAATACCAGTTTCCTGAAGCTGAAATGTTGATTTTCAAGAAGACAGAACATGTTCTAACATTTTCTATCATGTCATGTCAGTAGGAAGAGACCCTGTTTATACTTGACTCTTCATGCATTTTCATAGTGAAGTGTTACCAGTATGCTGTTTATGTGCATGGACTGATAATGTACACTCTCATCTCCTGAGATTGGTGGCATTTCTTTAACTGAGGTTTTCAGAGGCAGAAAGGATTTCTATTCTCTACTATAGGCTCTAGAAGGGCTCTGATCTCAGCTTGTATATATTTTAATCTTTTTTCACACTTGAGCTATGTTCATCTTATCGGTCACTCAGTTTGCTATATGAATGGAAGGTTACAGAAGTAGGCTTAGAGTCTCAGGATTTCAGAGCACTGCCTTGGTGCCTGACAGTGTTGCATATTCCAGTCTCACCCTCAAAACACTCCAGTGCTTAGAAAGCCCTTTATAGCTTTCCTTGCCAGAAGAGCTTTATGCCATCCTTGCCAGAAAATTTTGTCTATTTTTTTTTTTCAGGCTTCTTTACCCATTTTCATGGCAATCTGTAGTTTTCTCGGGTTCTTTTCATTCTCGCTCTTTTGTTTAGCTGTTTCTAAGCATTTGCTAGAGAGTTGATCCTGTTGTAGCTGGTTTTTTCTCCTCTGATTGTCAATTCTGTCTTTTATCACAATTTGTAATTTGTGAATGGAAATATCTGATGAAGATTGTGTGCATTAGTGCACAGATTTTTCAGCAGCTAGTCCAGAGCTGAGTTCTCTTTTGCAGGGGCTCCAAGCCTGTGGCTGTAAAAATTCTAAAGAACGAGAGTAATGATCCAGCGATAAAGGATGAATTACTGAGAGAAGCAAATGTAATGCAGCAACTGGACAACCCATATATTGTCCGAATGATAGGTATATGTGAAGCTGAGGCCTGGATGTTAGTAATGGAAATGGCTGAGCTTGGGCCATTGAACAAATTTTTGCAAAAAAATAGGTATGTAAACTTTGATTCTATTCCATAGGATACAGTTCCTTTCTTTCATTTTTCCTCTTTCTTTAAAGACAATTAAAACTGATATGTTATTAATGTAATAATTAATGATTGTAGTTACTCTTCTATCTGTTACTTCTGTAAGTTACTCTTCTGTCTCCAGACTTTTCATGTCAAAAGCATGTCAAATATTTCTGCCAAAATAGAGTATTTTGAATAAATGGAAAACTTCTCACATATTCTTCAACTTCTCCTTTATTGATCACAAATCAGCTTGCCCAGGACAGGAGCCTAGATTGCCTTTTCTAATTGAATCTTAGCTAAATATAAGGCAATCAGGTTACCGGTGTAATGTGGACAAGCTCAGAGTAAAGATTTGTGTTTGAACTCCATGAAAAGTCATGAAAACTAACTGCTGATCTCTTTAAAATTCAATTGTGATTTTCAGGCATGTCACAGAGAAGAATATAACAGAGCTGGTGCATCAGGTTTCCATGGGGATGAAATACCTGGAGGAGAATAATTTTGTTCATCGGGATCTGGCTGCAAGAAATGTGCTGTTAGTCACCCAACATTATGCCAAAATTAGTGACTTTGGACTTTCTAAAGCTCTTAGTGCTGATGAAAATTATTACAAGGTAACATCTGAACACAACATGAAAACTATTTAGTAGCATAGCTTAATAAGGATATTTTCAGTTGAAATGCAGTTGGAAATTAGAAATATTATGTATCATTCATTATTTTATAACCTGATGTTAGATTACCAAGTTCAAAATATGTGATCAACATTAAGAGATGTAGAGAAGAAGAAGCTTGTCCCTCCTATTACTTGTCTACTTTCATCTACTTTTGATAAACTTGTCGTTAGAAGATTGAAAGTTATTGTGGAAATGAGATTCTACCTTATATAAAAGTGGGAAAATGTGTTTGTTGCAAAACAGTTCTCATCATGTCCAAGAAAAACATAGGCTAGCACTAATACACTGTCTTATAGAACAGAATTTGTTAAATAATAAATTAACCTAAGCAGAATTTGTTTATCTTGGTTTTAAATTCCTTGGACGTCTGTACACCTCAAGTGATTAAATTAATTGCAACATTTCATAAGGTAAAAGGTGGGAGACAAAGGCTGTTACTACATCTGTATTTGTTTTCCTGTTATATCACTCTTGCAATTCAAATTACTTTTTCTTTCTGCTATTCCCTTTTATCATCTGTTTGAAACTAATAATCCAACCTCTGAGCACTGAAGAGGAGAAGCAAGCACATGCTCCCTGCTGTTGAACTTCCTGTACAGGAACAGTAGTCACTGCTGCCAGTAAAGGCATCTTAAATCCCAGTCTCAGGGCCTTGAGAATTAGTCTCAAAGTCCATTTTCTTTAGAACTCCACAGGATGAAGAAGGGTTCTGTTGCTAGATCTAGCACTGTGCTGGTATAGCTTGACACTTGAATGGTCATAATGCAGTTTATGGTATAATTTAGGTAAACTGTGGCAGTCACCGTGCTTTGAAATAGAGCACTT
Organism: Turdus rufiventris; assembly: GCA_013186435.1. Taxonomy (NCBI): domain Eukaryota; kingdom Metazoa; phylum Chordata; class Aves; order Passeriformes; family Turdidae; genus Turdus; species Turdus rufiventris. The sequence goes on from PYHW01009276.1 coordinate 937,288, forward strand.
CAACCATCTGGACACCTCTTACCCTTTGTGAGAGCCAAAGGGAAAAACTGATTCTAAAGAGCAACTTTAAATTAAATGCCACTAAAAGTATGACTCAAAGTCATTTAGCTAAGTTTTTTTTTACCATAGATTTCATTTCAGTGCTTTATTTTGAAAGTGGAAGATTAGAACAATTTTGTAACACTTTTGAAGGAGCTATTAGGCATTCTCTCTGGTGCTAACTGCATCAGAAATGTATGGTACTTAGTACAAATGTGTGCAGATCTAAGTTAAGATAAATTAGGTGCATTCAGGTGTTGTTTACTATTTATCATGGTATCTAGTCTGCTTTTTTTTCTTTCTGTTATGTTAAATTTTAGGCACAAAGTCATGGAAAATGGCCAGTCAAATGGTATGCTCCAGAATGCATGAATTTCTACAAATTTTCTAGCAAAAGCGATGTTTGGAGTTTTGGAGTTTTAATGTGGGAAGCTTTCTCTTATGGACAAAAACCATATAAGGTGAGTGGTCATATTTAACTATGTTTTTTCTTTTGAAATTCAGAGCAAATTTGAACCAATATCTTTTCCTAACTAAAAGTAGTTGCTGCAACAAATGAGTCACAGGATAGCCCAAAAATCTGTTCCAGGCCTCTGTTTGATTTATGTTATCCTGTGTGCTATAATCATTTGCAACTTGGATGACTGTTCTGGTCACCCTGTTCCAGGGAATGAAAGGTGGTGAAGTTGCACAGATGATTGAAAGAGGAGAACGAATGGAACGTCCTGAAGTCTGCCCAACAGAAGTCTACAGTCTAATGAAATTGTGTTGGACATACAAGTGAGTGTGACTGGATGCTCTTTTGATATAAGTACATTTTAATCTACATGGTTAATAGCCAGAAAGGGTGTCAGTAGGGGTTACTTCAAAACACATCTTTTCAGCTGTTTTTTTGTTTACAACCATACTCCAAGCTAAGGAGTCAACTGCACTTTCAGTTATAGTGAATTTTCTGAGTTACAGAGTGCATGACAAAAAGCCAATTTTATAGAACAAAGTTTGCTGGAACAGTTATATACAAAATACAGGGTACCATAAAAAAGTAAGTCCACAAAAAGGTCAGTCTAATGCAATTTGAAAAAAATATTTGAAATTAAGCAAATATTTTTGTTTAATTTTGAATTGCGTTTCATTTAATTTTCATTTCCAAGGCTTTAGCTTTACTGAAATTTCAAAGTCATATTGCCAAAATGCTTATCCTAGTCCTCAATATTTAACTGTTTCGAGCTGTTTATCTCTTCTCTCATAACTGAATATATTCAAACTGGATCCCACACTGTCTTCTTATCAGTGAGAGGCAAACTATCTTTTCAGGTCATATCTGATACATTAGAAATATTTTTTTCTGTTTCATAACCATTTAGAAATTAGAATTATGAAAGATAGGGGAAAAAAAAAGCCTACCTGTTTTTTTCTAATTAGTAAATTGCAAAAATACATTAAAACTGGTTTATGATTTATTGTTTTAAACTATTCTGCTGAAGCTATTTTTAACTTAACTGTAAGAAGTCTCAAGGAAGTACCCAGAATGACTGTAATATCACTTATTCTTCCAATTTACCATCTGGAGAATAGGTTTGTCCAAAAAAATCTACATTAACGAGCTCTGGTACTTCATTTTTAGGTACCTTGCTTCTTTGTTAGCTTTATTAAACATAGTACCCCAGAAATAACATGCAACCAAAATGTAATTCCTGCCTTTTGGTTTGACTCAAGGAATGCTGTAACAGTTCTACAGTGAGAGTGATCAGGTTTTTTTTATTGGAAACAAACATATCATAAAGCATGCTGATTTTTAATTTTTGTACTAAAATGTCTTTATTATTGGAAAGAAAATAAGTTTTAAAAAGAAGGTTCAGATCAGCCAGAGTAACTATCTCAGTATGTAATGTAAAATTGTGAGGGCTTGTAGTCAGTTTAATTGTGTTTTCCAAATAAAGAAACAATTGCAGATATAAAAAAAAGGTGGTATAGTCATATAGTGTGTAGGTAGGCTCCTCTCAGTGCTTCTGTGTGATGGTACTACCCATTATAAGGTAGGTATTGCATAGCAAATATACCAGATTATTTCTCTAGATTATTACTAAAGTAAATGAAGTAGAAAATTAAATGGAGCTGGTTTACCATTTCTTTGTTCTAGTACCTTCACCAACCACAAAGTAACAGACATGATAGTAAATCCACTGACTGGATGCTCTGTAGTAGCATTTGCCACTTGGTATTACTTTTGTAGTGTCATTTTTGTAGCCTTAAAATATTATGAGCATGTTTAAATGAGCTGTCACTAAGGAAGAGCCTCAAGGGCTGTAAGACTCATGAACCTTGACAGCCGTGTCCTTCCTGCACAGTGACCCTTGTCATCTTTCCACAGCGTTGATGACCGACCAGGATTTGTTGCAGTCGAGATGAGGTTACGTAACTATTATTATGACATTTCCCACTAACAGCGTGGAGAGCAGCAGCTTCCTCCAGCCAGCACCCTCTGAGAAGCAGTTCATTTTCCAAAACCAAGCAACCTCGATTTTTGTACTTAAATTCTCAACCTGCAAAGTTCAGAGCTGAGCTTTGTGTCTGTAAGGTTGCCTTTTCTTACCTTCTGCACAAAATCCAGCCCCAAAAGGGTATTGGAAGTGTGACAGTCTCAAAGTCCGCAGCAAGGATGTTGGAAAAGATGCTTGTGCTTTTGCTACATTCCATTTCATTTTATTTACACATTTATTTGCATTATATTTTGAAGTCCCGTAAAACCTATTTACAGTAATTTCACGACCATAAAGCACACCGGACTATAAGGCGCAGCCCCCCGGAGTCGGCAAAATTCGAAACATTGTAGATCAGATAAGGCGCAGCGGACTATGGGGTGCATATTTTTTGCAGCAAGGCTCCGCCCCAAGCTCCTCCCGCGAGATTGCTGGCCAAGGCCCTGCCCCCACCCAGCAGCCATTGGCCCCCGGGCCTGCCAGGACCCGACAGGGGTGGCGCCGCGGGCCCCCGGGCCCGCCTGGAACCAGGAGGGGCAGCACTGCGGGCCCCCAGGCCCACCTCCACCTGGCAGCCATTGGCCCTCCCAGGCCTGACAGGGATGGTGCCGCGGCCCTCCGGGCCCGCCTCCACCCGGCAGCCATTGGCCCCTGGGCCTGCCCAGATCTGGGAGGAGGAGTGCCGCGGGCCCCCAGGCCCACTTTGATCCGGCAGCCATGGGCCCCCGGGCCCGCCCAGACCCAACAGGGGCGGTGCCGCGGGCACCCGGCCCCGCCTCCACTTGGCAGCCATTGGCCCTCCTGGACCTGACAGGGGCAGTGCTGTGGCCCCCCGGACTCGCCTCCACCCAGCTGCCGCAGCACTGCCGGACCCCCCATGGCTCACGGCTCACACTTCTGGGGTGGCAAATGTTGCAACTTTGTACTTCATATAAGGCACACCAGACTATAAGGCGCACATCCGGGTTCGGACCAAAATTTTAGTCAAAAGGGTACGCCTTATAGTCATGAAATTACTGTAGTGACTTTGAACCCTCTCCCTCTCCTATATCAGAATTGGAATTTAGATTCTTCTCATCAATATTCTTAGCCTTTAAATGTATTGAGTTGCTGCAGCCTTTCCTCTCCTCAAGGAAAATTAGCATAAACATTTCTCACAATGAAGCAATTTCACTGTGCAAGTGTGTCAGACGCTTTGACTGACAGTGTGTTTGATTATATCACCAAACCCCTTTAAACCAAATCACATTCTTCTTAGCAGTAAAGTAAGCAGGAGGGAATTGGAAGTTCTGACTTTATAACACCATCTCAGTTTTAAATGTGCCCATCTTCTTTTGTTCCTCTTCTCACATGTGCAGCCCAGCTGTTTCTCAGGGAGTTATTTTTTTCCCAGTGACAATGGGGAACTCAGAGGCTTGATCTCATCTTGGAAGATGCAATAAGCTCCAATGCTGCGTTACGGAAAATACACGTGTGATGGAGCAGCACTTAGCTTTCTCTGTGCTCTTCTCCAGACCTATCTTTTCTGTTTCTGTTTATCTATTTGGCTATACCATAGCTCCTTGTGTTGTGTTTTGAGCAGCAATCACTTCTATCTTTTCTTCAAACCTTTCTTTAAAAAGCATCTGTGAGAATTTCGCCTCTAAAGTTAAATTTAACCTCAAGTTCAAATATTTTGTAATGGGAGTATGGAAAACAAGATTACTTTAGTCAGCTCCAAAATCTTATTATATGTCCAGTAGGACAAATCACTGTGGACATCTCAGGAAAAGGCATTTGTCTTATCATTCTTCAGTAATGTAGTGTGCATCTCCATTAAATTGGAAGAATAGTAGAGTAATAACAAATAATGTAAGCAACTTCTGATTCTGTTTTTAGCCTTGTGCTTTGCTTACTCAGTCTCATTTTAAATATTATCAAGAGCAACATTTCTATCACTTATCACTCACAAGCAGCTACTTTATTGTCATTTGCATATATCTCAGGAGTCTACGTACATTTTGTCTGCTAGATAGAGATATTTGAAGAATATAAAGAATAGGATTTAGAGCTAGATGTATTTATTGCATATGGCTGGTTAGAGTATGCATTTTTAATTTTTGTGTGAATAGAGTACTCTTAGAGATGCAGTGGTATTTTTTTCTCTTGTAATTTTGTGAGCAGTTAAACTGAGAAATGAAATAGATTTCATAAAGGACAGGACTATAAACAAATGTAGAAGGTACTGGGTTTTTTTTTTTCCTTTTTACTAAGTTTATGGTCTGTTTGTTAAATAATATCCAGTACAAGGCACCACAGACTACTGGAAAATACTGAGTGCAAATAGATCATGTTTCAAATGTGACCAAATGTGACTTACCTTGAAGATGATTTAATTTTTGTTTTGTTTTTGAGAAAAATTTTTCTACAAGACTAGCTTGTGTAGAAGTTAGCCATAGTTATACATAGATGGTTTGTCACTTTAGTTATGTTGCAAAGAATTTGTTATCTCTACATGTGCAATTAGTACACTTATGGGGATATTAGTTATTAAAAAATTGCACAAATCTCTATAACCAGCAAGTGACAGTACTCAATTTCCCAGAATGAGAGATACGTTCCTCTATATCTCTCACTCTTTAAAAGTGATGTCTGATTCAATGAACCTGGAGGATTATTTCTTCTCCTCTCTTCTGAGTGAATGTCAACATCACTTTCTGGAATTACTTGATTATTTTTAACTTCATTATTACATAATAAAAGTTTATAATGAGAATATAAAGTATTGTGAAATAAATGGATTCCGTTTTAACACTTTGATTAAAGATACTTTTACAAAATATGCTTAGTGGAAAGCTTTTCATAATTACATGCTTTGCAAAAAATCCTGGTGTTGTGCAGTGTGTGTATATACTGAGTTACTGTGTTTGTTGTGGAAGACTGAGATTTTCCTATTGACAGTGAAAAGTACCCAACAGGACAGAAAAGCCCACTGAAGCTTGGGTTGCTTTTGGAGCAATTCAGGAATAGCAGGAGGTTCCCACAATATGCTTTGTTGTTGTAAAGAAGTGTTTTCAAAGTGATTTACAGCAATATTGTGTTGGATCAGGAAAGTCAGAGATGCCAAGAGTCAGTGCAGTGTATCAGCTAGCCAAGAATTTCTGCTTTACAGATGCCAGCTATCCGGGGTTTAAGTCACATTATATAACATGGAGCCTCCCTCAGATGCGATTAGCTGTTCTAGGTATTCTAAAATAAAAACAGCAACATCTTAACCTTTCATTTAGCTTTGTTTGCATGCTCAGGTTCTCAAGAAAGCTAAGGCTAGATCAGTGTGAATGTGAAATTGAATAATAAACAAGAAAGGCAGAAAGGTAGACAACTCTTCACACAGGTACTTGCCTTTTGGGGGGGATCAGACAGTGTCTGACTGACTGTTCTTTTGTGGTTGTCCTGCATAGCAAATCTGGCCTAATTGCTGCACCTTCCCACTTGTGGGTCTGCACCATCAACTGATATGAAGGGATTTTTTTTCTTTTATCTGGATCTGGTTGCTATTTTTAGATTGACTTGTCTCAGCAATTCCACTTGGTGGTGTAGGCCCACAAGCAATTGTCATGACGGAGTTAAGGGGTAGAAAACTGCAGCGTGTAGTTGGGGAGGCTGGTGGAGAGGAAGGACCAGGTGATAACATGCTAAAAGGGCTTTTCACTGAAGAAAAACTGTATTTACACCTTTGGTTTGGGCTAAAATTTGCAAAACCATTGAGTTTATTGAAGTATGGGAAGCATGTACCTTTTTCCATAAAGAAACACCCAAACATCTTAAAAGCTCTGGTCCAGCTGTCCGTGCTTCTAACACTGTGCAAAAAGGTGACTTTTAATCAGGCAGTGAGAAATACTCATAATTTTCACTCCTGAAATCATCACAGTCAGCACAGACAGTTTGCCAAAGAGCCCATCTACAAGTCAGGTTCTGCAGCAAGGCAGGAGTGTGTCCTTGCCCCAGCCCTGCCAGGAGGTGGCAATGACTGAACACAGTTGGAGCGAAACACTTGTCTGGCCATTGCCAGCATTCTCCACTCTGCCCCGGCTGTTGTTGTGCCTGCCTGTTATAGAGGACACATTCTCTTTGCTCCTTGCTGTGAAGCAATGTTGCATGTGAGGACGAATCATCATTTATTTATATGGTGAACAGTCAGCTGTGGATGATTAACAAAGACTTCTGAGACTCGGTGTCCTCTTGTCTTTTAAGTGATGGCAGCAGTAAGAGATTGCATGTAGAAGGACATAGACTGCACCCCACACGTGCCTAGAAAGGAGTGAGGGTGGCATATGGATTGGATAATACAGGGAAATATTAAGCAAGCAGTTGTATTTACCAGCCCTTAGTTTAGTGAGGACAGAAAGACTGCCAGGCATGCAGATGAAGAAAATAGATTCCTGCTAACAAAACAGTCGAAGTGATGCTAGGCAAATCCTGAGAACAGTCCTCCAATCACTCAAAGTTCCCTGTAGCCAAGCCAGAGCTGTGCATGTATCATCTCCAAATAGGTATTTTTTTTCTTTTCTGTCACATATGTGATAATTGAAGCAAAGACCTACTGGGTTTCTTGGCATATAATTAACTCAGCATGAAGTATAACAACTGCTTCCCTGAGGTAGTGGAGGTGTGCACATGTCATGATAACCAGAGAAGAGAAAATAAGAGGCAGCTGGCGAAAGCCTAACACTACTGTCCATTAAAATTCATTACTTCAAATGTAAATAGTCCCTAGATGACCCAGTCCAGTGTAAATGTGCAGAGATCATTAAGTACCCTTGTCTATCCGCTGTTGCAAATGCCTCAAAATGTCACGTTAAGAAACTGTTAGGTCTTGCTTAACTGTGTCAAAGTGCTTGTGGGAGAATGCCACTGCCATGCTCTTGCAGCTACACTGTCCACCTAGCACACTCCATTTGTCAGAGGTTCTGTCAGCTAAGTGCCAGGCTCCCTGTGCCTCTTCAACGTTAGAAATGCAAAACATTTCTGCAACGACAGAAAAAAAATTTTTAAAAATTTGCAAAGAACAGTTCAATGGTGCTGGGTGCTGTCCTGTTACATTGCCACCTACCAGTGGCTGCATTGACATCAACATCTGTTCTTCCTACTTCCTGCTTTAATAAAGAGAAACTGTGCCAGTTTCAGCAACAGCAAGAGTTCCAGGACTATAATTGCATGACTGAGCAGCAGAACAGGTAGCAGAGAACTTTAATAGCTGTCTCTTGAACAGCTTTAACACTTTGCTTTAAAAATATGTGCATATGGACAAGTATTTCTTGTCATTTCACACTTGAGTTCAATTATGACTTGTTCATCAGTTTTTACTGCACAACCATTGTAGCTGTATCTTCATGTCTTGTTCTAATTTATATGTGGATTTCACCAGTGTTATCAAATGATTTCTCTCTGACTGGTGTATCAGATTCCACCTCCAGCAATCTGAGGCTGAGACCAGCTGGCAAGAATTAATAATGATGGTTTTCAGTGATTGTTCTAGAAGATAACAAGGAAACTACATGGAAGGAAACAGCTGTGGGGAGCCTGAATGCATCAAGAAATGCATGAGAGGTATAAGCTCACTGAGCTTGTCAAAGAGCAGCACTTCGGAGCATTTTTCTCTCTCTACTTTGGGGCAGATATAAATTGACTGTTTGGTTAGGTTTGTTATTTCTTTTCCCAAAAGATATATATTTAGAGTAAATAATTCCTTCATTTTCTCCAGTAATAACATATCTTCATACCTATAGTTGGGTATGAAAACGTAGATCATCAATGACATTTTATTTCAGCAAGATTTCCTCTGTTGCCAGTAAAAGCCCCAAACTGGGCTTTTTCTATGCATATAGTTACATTTCTGTTCTGGCAGCTTCCACGGCTCTCATTCTTCTGACTAACACATAGTTAAGTTAAACAGCAGCACCAGCAGACAGCCCTCTCCCAAAACCCTCAAAAGCTCCCTCTGACAATCAAAGGGCAATGCAGAGAAGCAGTGCACTATAAAGTTCAGCCACCAGCACGAGGAAGGTTCCCAGCCTCGTTCTTCCTCTGTGTCCATTTTTTAGACAATATAGCCTCTTTAAGACAGTAAATACAAAATTGTACAGATATCTATTATCAGATTGCCTGCACAAAATATTTGTTTCTTTTTCTTCTATAAATGTGTTGTTGACTCTGTCATAGATACATGCATATCTCTGGCTATTTTAAAATTGTATATTCACTGTACTACTGCTTCTCCAGAGGCATGCAACAGTGAGGTACTATTTTTAAACCTCTCAGTCAACCATGACTTCCCTTTTGTCTGTCCACTCTGTAGCTGCCATAGGGAGTAAGCATGGCATTCCTCATCTTTTTGTGGTTTCTACTTATATGGAATAAGCAGAATAAGCAGTGGTTCTTGTTGGTGCTGGAGTACTACACAAGTCAGATTACAGGAAAAAGCAAAGACTGAATCATGTCTCAGAAATTCACCCTCCAGTGTCACATTGTACCCAAGTTAATGTAAACCAGAACTCCTGCTATACAAGCACAAGTACAAAGCTCACAGTTTGTTCCCAAAACTCCCACAGCTTTTTCCATGCCAACTATATAAAAGAAGAAACAAAACCAAAAACCTAACTGAACACCAAAACCCAAGAAGATTTAATAATATGACACATTCCTGTGTTTGTTTGCAGAACTGTATGTGAGTAATTTTATGAGTCATTTAATTACAAGGAAGCCAAGGCCTGGACAAAGAAATACACTCAAGGTTTGCTTGGGTTGAAGACAGTCTGTCTCTTTCTTTCCTCCAAAATGAAAAGGTCCCAGTGTGTTTGAAATGCAGCTAGAAGGAATTAAGACATCAGATGCCCCACCAAAACTGGACTCTGAGACAGCTGGGAGACTGATGGTACCTCCATCTTCTGCTTGAAAACTGCTTTATTTGGTGGTAGTATGCTGCCAGACACACAAAGCCAGCACATCCCACTTCTTGGCCCCCCAGGCCTCAGCAAGAACCTGCTGATTAAAATACACATTAACAAACTTTTCTGGAAAAAGCACCCAAATAGAACACCCTCTTCACCTAACATAAACATCATACACTGAAAATGTCATACAAACTGGGACATGTACTTGAAAGGAAAGAGGAATTCATGCCTTTAAATATATTTATCCCAGTAAATGCAGCCAGTCTTTGCTCCTTCTTGCCCAAGGAGATGACCTGCTGCCAGCATGCCGGTGTCCTGGCTAGATGTCATTGCATAACTTTTGGAGGTCACCAGGAAATCAGTAACTTCAAAAGGTGGAATGGGATGGGAAAAGAAGGGGGACAGACTCGTCACTATATTCATATACATATATATGAGCCCTATATAGAGACCTATGGACACTGTACTATACTCATCACTTGCAAAAAAATCTATGAAACGCACTTTCACACATAAGCTAAAAAAAGTAGCTGGAAACTAAGTCTGGAACATTCAGGTCACCAATAAGGATCAACTTTCAGCCTAGCAAGTAGTACCATGTTTGTAGAGGCAATGTGATAGAGCACAATTTTAAAAAGGCCTTTTCATTTTGTAAAATCTTTGCCCATGTAAGATTAAATTCAGGGGCCTTCCTTGGTTGATTTATTTATTTTCCTTAGGCTCTGCTTAGCAACGTGCAGCCATGTATAAATATGCTTTACTTCAGAAATATTTTATTCTCACCACAAATTAACAGGCAAGTACCTTCCAATCTTGCTCTTGGTTGCAGGAAGCCCATACCAGCAGGATAAACTTGATCCAGATCTACCCATTTCAAGGAAGAAGAAAACTTGCAGATCCTGCTGCATGCTCGTTGCTCCCCTGCTTCTGCATGGCTATTTGTATTCCCTTTGGGCTGACCATAACTGGTCAGCAATTTGTCTACCACCCTTTTTGAAGAAGCAGCTTCTTTGACCCTCAACTGCAAGTTGTGTGCAGGGCACTGGACAGATGTCAGCCATAAGAGACTTCTGTGGTAAAATGCTCCAGACAATGATGAAATGGTAAAGAACACCTGGCACCACCATCTGCCACTGCCGGGGAACAGGATCTGGGTTCCTGTTCCACTGAGGTGACAACAGCCCTGGTACAGCCATGCAGCACAGCTGTCCTGCAGTAGCACTAGCTGCTGGGGAGACAGGGGCAGAACCTGAGGATACCAATGCAAACCTTAGGTGAAGAGTTAGTAGCAGTGCTCTTTCTGTCTTTTAGACAAATGCTGATCAGCCTAATGAATTGTTTCCTCTTCCCATATTTCAGACAGTCTCTTTTGTGGCTCTCCCAGTAGGAATGCCAGTCTACCTGTCTGTGTAAAGAGAGCAAGGGAAGAAATTAGGTTCTAGATATCATCACAGGAATGATGATGTGCAGAGCAAGTGTTTATGTTGGTGGGGATCTTTTGTTGTATTCTAGAAAGGTGTCTCTTTTCTGAGGCAGAGTGTGAGTTTTGAGCTGAGCTCTTTCCCTTTTCTAGTTTAGACTGAAAAGCATACACCTGGCTTTAGCTGACCAAGTGAAGCCAAAGGACACAGAAAGAAGTCTTGTACAGTGAATAGCCAAGTGTCCATAAATTTCAAGATCTTTTTAAATTAGAGTAATTTCACGATTATAAGCCGCACGTTGCAATACAGAGTGTGATAAAAGATACCTATTCTATCTCCATCTCTTGAGGGTGGGGACAGTGATCCTTATCTCTGTGGGAGATATTCTGCTAATGGGTCATCCATTGAAACCAGGCAGGGCATTATTCTTTATCTTTTCACAACCCATCCTTCCTCCAGCCAGTCATTTTCTGCTAATGGTCCATTGAGTCCCACTGTGTGACTGATAAAATT
>PYHW01009276.1:956456-984865 GCA_013186435.1 Turdus rufiventris
TGGCCTTTATATGAACCCGATGGTATGCAATGGCCTAGAAATGGTACACTGAATCCTGACATTATTACACCTTTGATGCATTTCCTACCCCAGGGCCCTCAATAAAGCACCGCACTAAACAACCCAGTTGTTTCGTGTCTCTCTGTCGGACAACAAGTCTTTAATACAAAGGCCAATTTTGATCCAAGTATCCAGCCCTCTGAGATGGAAGAAGGTGATGGGGAGCAGAAGCTCCACAATACAAAGAGCAGTGCTCAGCAACCTGCTACATGATTCTCTTACACAAGCCTGTGGGACCAGATGGAATCCACCAAGGAATAGTGAGGGAGCTGGTGAAGCTTTTGCTGAGCCACCTTGAATCCATCCTGGTCAACCAAGGAGGTCCCAGGTTGCTGGAGATTAGAAAATGTGATGTCCATATCTAAGAAATGTGGAAAGGGGCACCCAGGGAACAATAGGCTTGTCAGCCTGATCTCTGTGCCAGGGAAGGTAATGAAACAGATAATTCTGAGCACCATCATGCAATGAGTACAGGACCACCAGGTGATGAGACCCAGCCAGGATGGACTTAGGAAACACAGCTCCTCATTGACCAACATGATCTCCTTCTGTGACAGGGTGACCTACCTTGTGCATGATGGAAAGGTTGTAAGTTGTCCACATGGACATTAATTTAGCATTTTCTACCATTTCCCAAATATTATCCTGGAGGAACTGGCTTCCCATGACATGGGCAGGTGATCTCTTTGGTGAGTTGAGGACTGTTTGGATGGCCAAACTTAGAGACCGGTGAGTGGAGTTATATCCACCTGATGGACAGTCATGAGTGCTGTTCTCCAGTGCCCAGTATGAGGGCCAGTCCTGACCAGGGCAAGGGGATCACCCTTGGTAATTTCTCAGATGACACCAAGCTGGATGGGAGTGTTGGTCTGTTGGAGGGTGGAAAGCATATGCAAAAGGATGAGCACAGGCTGGATCAATGGGCCAAGGCTGGTGGTATGAGGTTCAACAAGGCCAAGCACCGGGTCCCACAACACCCCCAGTCAGTGCCACAGACTTCAGGCAGTATATGGAAAGTTACCCAGTGGAAAAGGACCTTGGAGTGCTGGTCAACAGTGACTGAACACAAGCCAGCTGTGCCCAGATGGCCAAGAAGGCCAATGGCATCCTGTTCTGAGGCAGCAATAGTATGGCCAGCAGGACCAGGGCAGGGATTGTCCACTGACCTCAGCACTGGTTGAGGCTGCACCTTGAATCCTGTGTGCTGCTCTGGGCCCCTCAGTACAAGAAAGACATTGAATTGCTTGAGCAGAGAAGGGCAACAGAGCTGGTGAACGGTCTGGAGCACAAGTCCAGCTGAGGGAGTTGGGGATGTTGTCCTGGAGAAAAGGAGGCTCAGGGTGACCTTATCACTCTCTACAGCAAGGAGGGTGTAGTAAGGGTGGGTGTCAGTCCCTTCTCCCTGGTAATGAGTCAGGGCAAGAGGAAATGGCTGCTATTTCCACCAGAGGAAGTTTAGGTTGGATATTAGTAAATATGTCTTCTTCAGCAGACAGGTTGTCAGGCAGTGGAATAGGCTGCCCAGGAAAGTGGTTGAGTCACCCTCCTTGGAGATATTTACAAGGCATAGTGCTTAGGAACATGGACTAGTTAGTGGACTTAGCAATGCTAGGTTAATGGTTTTACGCAATAATCTTAAAGGTCTTTTCTGACCTAAATGATTATACTACTCTATTAACCTATCACTTTTTTCTCTCATACTCTCATTTTTTCTCATACTCTCACTCTTGTCACGTAGTGCTTCTCACAGAAAATAGAAAAATCTTCTATGGTTAAAGATTTTTCTGAAAGAAATAAACAAACTACTAGCACACCATAAAATACTGCCTCTGGTAGGCTGTAGAGATTGTAAAAGCCATGTCACACGCAGAGGCACAAGAGAGGCTGTGGTGCCATCACTTTGCTGATGAAGGTGACAGGTTATTGCTTTTCTGGGTGTGATGCTTGGCTCATTTTCACAGCTCAGTACACATCCCATAAAGCCAAGAACGACCAGATTTCAGCCAGGTCTGAAACACCCTGAACAAAACATAACAACTTCTTCTGCCTAAGAATATTTTGTGTTCAAAAGCAGCACTTTTGCATGATTTCACAGATTTGAAGGAAATTGGGAGAATTTGTGGCATGTTTTTTATAGTGGGATTAACTGAAAAATATGCGTATGTGGTGGTCAGTAGTGGTCACCATCTTCAAAATCTGCAAAGCATAGTTCTGCCCCTAGCAAGGCTAGGAAAGGCCTAGGGGGAAGCACATGACACTGAAAAGAGAATGACCAACAGGAATCTTGACACTAAGCATACTCTTGAGTATGAAGGCTCAAAATTGTCTCATATTCTACAGTGCAAAACACTCCTCTTCTGCAAGGCCAGATGCTCAGATAGTGTAAATCATCTTCCAATGCTGCCATCATTGATGCCTACCAGCTGGCGTCAGCTGTGGGTTTGACTGTAGGTCCTTCTTTACGTGAAGCCAAAACTACCCAAAAGTAGTCAGAAGCCTTAGGCCTTGCTCTTTTCCTTCTCCCACCCCTCCTAGTGGCAAACCTACATGCCAGCTGTCTGCTAGGAAAATGCATGTCATTTTCTAAAACCACAACTGCAAAAAAGAAGGGAAAAGTCCCACATATGTCCTCCCTTTCTCATTCCCACCCAGTGGAACCCTGCCATCCCATGGAGGAAGAAGGCTTGATGGACAGAAGCCCCCGCCCAAGCGGGACATTTCAGCCCACTCAGTGAAGGGGAACAGACCCATTGCTGTCTGGCCAGAGCCAATGTACAAACATTTTACACAGCTATTTTTGAGGTGGGATCTGATGGCTTGGTATCTGAGACATCTGCTGAAAATCAAACATCCTTTGTACACAGCTCAGCCAGCCTTACACTTCTGGTCGCTGAAGCCACAGCTCTGGACTGCTTCTCTGGTTTTGTTAACGGCAGACAAAAACAACAAATCAGCTTGCTTTAAACTGCTATCAATCATGCTTAGTGTTACTGCATCTGGTACACCTTGTGCAAAAACCAAAAACCTGCAACATCCCCCACATGCCTCTCTGCTTCCCCAAATCCTATTTTTGAGAGAGGAGATGAAGTAGAAGCATGGTTATGGCAGGACCTCATGACTTGCAGGATAATTGTAAGGGAGTCTTGATCTGTCTCAACAAACAAACACCCTGCCCCCCATAGATACATACTCACACTCACTTTCTTAAATACTTTCATTCAAGTGCCAATTCAGGTGCTGGTTTTTTCATGGGAATACAATGCAAATATACAGTAATAGTCTCAGTGTTAATTTTTATTTATTTTTCTTCATTTTAACCTCTGCATTATTTTCATAGATGATTCTTAAGCTCAATTCCATGATGTGAAACCCAATATTTAGGTCCCCTGTCCTAAACCAAGGTACTCATACTCTTAAATCTGTATCTCTCAGTATCAGTGGATGTTCCAAGAACAAAGGTGGGCAAGGAAGGAGTAGATGGCTTTTCAGATTGACCCATTATACTTTTTATGCGAGAAGGAAAACCTTGTCACTATCTAATTGCTCTGCTTCTTGGAGAAATTCTGGCAGCACTAGTCACCTGTGCTACGGTGAGATAAAACACACAGATGTTTTGTATTCCAAGGTAATGCTGTTTGGGGCTTTGGGAAGGTAGTGTGCAGTCATGATCTGTGAATCCTTCTGAGGTGTTTTGCTTTATGTGTGGCTTATAGTTTAAATGAAGTCAGGGATATTATCTCTTATGAGCCTGGCCTATAGGCCTACCTAGCCATAGATATATTCCCATAGATGTATGTGTATGTGCATGAAAGACAGAATAGCATTCAAATTCTAGTCTGGACATTTTGTAAAATTCCTCAATAATGGGCATCCCAATGTCTCTGCAAAATTCTATTTCTGGAAAATGTGATTTAGCTTTTCAGAGTGGTTCCTTTAGCTTCATGACTCAACCCCCTTGGCTTCAAGCAACCTGACAGAAGGCCAGAGTGAAAATGTTGATTACCTGACATGAAAAGAAGTAGTCTTCTATTTTTTCACTTGCTCGTCTGTTGAGTGAGGATTTGCATAATCTGTGAATCAGCCAGGCTGAGGCATGAGGACCACCCAGATTACCCTATGGTTAATACCCTTCCTATGATCCAGTCCACATAATTTGTGGCTGAGGAGATGGCTGATTGATCTCTGGGCAGCTTCTGAGTGCCCCCAGCTCAAATATACCACAGTTTTCCTTGGCAGGACAGTGGCATGAGATTGGTTTGTTCTTTGTTGAACTCCAAATCCAAATCTGCATCCTTTGCTCCAAGTTTAAAAAGATCATATGCTATTTTGGATACGTAACAAAAAAAATGTAGTTGCAAAATCAATGAAAATTGAAAACAGTTCGTTACACTCAAATATTCAACAATTGCATGTAAGTTGTCCATAATACATAGTTAATAAAATAGGAGAGGGCAGGCAGAAACCTCAAGGAGATGTACATCACAGGGAAAATACAGGGAAGGATAGTAAGATTCTGGAATAAATTTCAAGAAGCCATCCACTCTTTTCCTTAGGACAAAATTACTATCTCTGTCATTCTCTACAAATGCTTTTTTTTATTTTAGACGAGATATGATAACATCAAAAACCAGTAAGATTCCAAAGCCTCTCCAGGCAAACTGTCCCTGCCCTTCACTATCTCTTCTTTAATGCCTTGCCTAAGTCTTCTAACCCTTACTTTGATTCTGCTCCTTCATGTCATAACCAACAGGGACAAGAAAATGAGTAGAAATCAATTTAGAGAAATTATACTGCGTTTTGAACAAGGAACAGCAAATGGTTCATCGTATGTAGTTCTGGTTTACAACTATGGGTTTTTTCCCTTTTTCTTTTAGGGCCATATTACTTTCCACATGCTAGAAAAATTGCCTGCTTCAGAAAACACATTAGTAACAATAAATCCTTATAAAGATGTACTGAAGCTTTCCTGAACCTATTTAATAGCACAGTAATTTCATGACCATAAGGTGCACCGGACTATAAGGCGCATCCCCCGGGAATCTGCAAATTTCGCAACTTTGTAGGTCATATAAGGCACCCCGGACTGTAAGGTGCACTTTATTTTTGCAGCGAGGAGCCAAGAGGCGTGCAAAAAAGTAACGAATAACTGGCAGGTGCTCAATTTGCAAACATTTTTCAAAGACTGGTGTAGCCTTTAAAAGCAGTCCCAGGCACCCTCCCTGTGCAGCAGGTCCCGGCATACCCGCTCGTCCCTGGTGCCAGCTGGCATGGCTCCCAGCTCCCGGCTCCCACCACGCGGCTGTGCTGTGTCCTGGCTTCCCCCTGGCCGGCAGCAGCACCACTAATCGCCACTTTCCGGCGGCAGCAGTGCTTCTCACCGCTTCTCACCACTTTCCCACGGCGGCAGCAGCAGCGCTTCTCGCTGCTTCTTGCTATTTCTCGCTGCTTTCCCATGGCAGCACTTCTTGCCGCTTCTCGCCACTTTCCCGCAGTGGCGGCGCTTCGTGCTGCTTCTTCCCGCTTCCCCGCGGCCAGTGGCCACACCGCATTCCAGCGTCCCCCCGCCTGGCGGCTGCACCGGTTCCTGGTTTCCCCTGCCCGGCGGCCACGGCTCCCATGGCTCCCAACTCTCCCCACATGGCCGCAGCTCCTGCGGGTCCCAGCTCAGCTTGCGGCTCACACTTCTGGGTTCTCAAATTTCTGAACTTTGTACATTATAAAAGGCACACCGGACTGTAAGGTGCACTTCCGGGTTTGGACCAAAATTTAAGTCAAAAGGGTGCGCCTTATAGTCATGAAATTACTGTACTCCTGTTAGAAGTCTGAACACCGGAGATATGCTGGGGTCTTCAATGCCAGCACCTTGAAAGGCAATTTCATATTCTTATCTCTATACCTATATGCTGAAGTTTTTAGATGTATTATGCTTTGGCCAGAAAGTTCCTCTCAGGCAGTAAGAGTTTTACCATTGACATAATTTGAGAGTTGTAAAGAAGAAACTATTAAGAAATAGAGTCTGAGTTCAGACTCTGGCATAATTGTATTGCATTGCCAAAAAGAAATCAGTTCCTATGCAGCACAAAGTAACTTTGCAAAAGTTATGTTTTTTACAGTGTTGCTCTATTCCCATGGGAGGACATTAGTCACTGTGGATGGCCACATTCAGCTTGTGCCACATTATCCATACAAAGACACATTTGCAGAAGCTAAAAGGCAGATCTGCGGCAGGGAATGAGTTGTCATAGCTTCACCAACTTCCACTGGGCAGCAATAAGTTCCATAAATTAAGAAACTTGTTCCCAAACATCAGCATGCTTGATTTCCTGCTCTGTTTACAGAAACACTCTCCACTAAATATGCAGACTGGTGTCAGATCTTTTTGGATGTGGTCAATCTTATAATTGTTCAGCTTGGTATGATAATAAACATTTCAGTACTGCTAGTAGGTACAGAACAGTCAGATCTTTAGTAAGTGAATTGGAAAAAAACCCCTATGTCTTACAGTCATATTAGTTCTGCATTGAAAAGAATATATTTAATGTGGAATTACTGCAGTTTGTATGGGACAGTTATAGCAAGTAAATAGTGTGATGAAAGTTTTGACATGGGTTTGATAGTTTGAAGTTGGCAGGATATATTCAGACATTAATGACAATAATATATGACATATCTAATGAAGACTAATACTGCTTGTACAAAGACTTGACATTTGTCTTTTATTGAGATCCTACTCAAATATTTAAACTATGTCATAAAGGTAAGACTGCAAGATAAGCCTGCCAATCTGTGTGCAAACATGAAATTTTGTAGCTCAAAATTCTGCATGTCACAAACATTCAGGTTGATACTTCAAGGCTCAGAGCAGTTGGAGGCCCTGGTTGCTAGAGCTCCCTAATCTAAATTGTCTCACCACCTAACTCTACTAACTGCATGAAAGTCTGATGGGGCAGGATACAAATCTGCTACCAATCCCTGATCTACAGAAGCACAGAAGTGCATGTATGACTTACCACTTGTGATCAGATCATGTGCAATGTCAAGTCTGTTCTCTAACACAGCCCAACCTGAGTCTGAGTTTTGCAAGAACTGACTTTTCATCATTTGATATTGTAAATGCAACATATCCATCATCTATATTGCACAATATTTTTCCTGGACTGAGATAAATAAAACCAGACACTAAATAGGTCATTTTTCAGAAGTGCATGTGTCTTCCTTTCTCTTCTCCATGCTAATAATGCTATTAATTTCCAAAAGTCTAGGGGCACATAGCCAAAATCCCACAGCCCTGAGACACTTTTCTAAGCAAACTGCTCCACTTCGTTGCCTTTCAGCATATTGTCTCTACACAGCTGGAGCAGAATGTGGCCTTGAATCTCTTACCTCCCATCTCTGTGTGTGATTCCTTATCACTGTTGAAAGATACTGTCAACACAGCTGTGATTTCTTTTTCATTCCCTGTCTGACATATTTACAGTGGCAAAACCTCCAGATGCAAGATCAGTTTGACAAGAAGCCAATAATTGCCATCGTAGACAAAAAAAAATACTTTATTTTAAAAAAGCTTCCCTGTTATATTAACAGAGGTCCTAGAAGAGGTTTCATTTTTCCTTTGTTTCACTACAGAACCCTTGTTTGACCACTCCAGGCAGCCAGATGCTTGCATACAACCTCCCAGTTCCATGGAAAATCCCAGGCCTTGTGGTCTTGCCCTGCTGCAGGTTGCAGTGGCATGGGACAGCACATGCCCAGGAAAACCTGCTCCCCCAAACTGTGCTGCCAGAACCCAGACTGGGCTTGGCAGCTAAGGGAAGGAATGCCCCAAAACCTCAGGGAGACTTCCCAGCATTGGTGAGCCCATGGGAAGCACTGCCAGCCTCTGTGGCACTCAATAGGCAATAGAAAGCCAGATCTAACAGGGGATTCATTACTTTAACACACAAGGTGTAGTAAATGTGTTGTAAGGAAGGAGATGCTGCAAAATAAAGGGCATGTGTTTAGCTTGGTTTAGCTTTAAAGGGTTTCTCTTTAAATTCAGACAGCAGTTCCAAAAGCTAGACTAATCTTTGGGAGAACTACCACAGCTCTGAGCAATATTAAAGATACAGGCTTTCTTTATATTGCTCTTTTGTTTGGTAGTTTCACCAATGTGCCTGTTCACGTATCCCTAAGGATTTTCTGTAACCCCCAGCTCCAATACCTGATTCAACCAAGGCATCAGTTTGTACCTATTTGCTTTGCTAATTCCATATATCACCAGCTCAGCTACTGGTAGGAAAATGGCTTTTGAAATACATCTTCACAAAGGAGAGGTGTAGAGGGGTGGCTGAAAGTCATAGAAACTTAGAGATCATGTAAATTTATGTGCATAACATCCCTAGATAACTTAAAAAAAATAAAAATGTAGTTATTTATAAACCCACAGACAGAATTAAGAAAGAAGCTTAGTAATACTTTGTAATAGACACAGGGAAAGTAGCTAAAGTTTGATGAATAGTATCATTGGAAAGGCAATTTCCAGACATAATTCATTTAGTAAAAATAGGGAACAACCATTGAGTCTCCTTCCATGGCAACATTCTCTTTTACTCCCTGAAATCATCAGGACTTCCTCCCAGGAAACCAGAACAAGGCAATTTCCGACCCATGGATATTCTGTGCTGCTCCCTCTGCCCAGGTCTTAGTCATTACTCTTACTCAAAAGGCAATAAAACATGCTGTTGCCATGTAACCATAAACTTGAGTGGTCTTGCATCAAATTACCTGTAATTTGCTATCAGGCTTTTCTTCTCCAGGTGTAATCAGGACTCTCTTCTAAAGTAATCAAATTAATTAGGTTCACCAATAATGTGAGAAGTTTTCTAATTAACGTTCCCCACAGCACAAATAAAATCTTTCTTGTTTTGTCCCACTATCTCTGCCCAAGAGGACTTCAGCAGCATCCTGAGCAGGTACATCTGGGGAGAGACATTGAGCACCTTATTATAATTAATATTTTATGACACTTTAACTGGCGGTCTTTGACTAATGGCATTGACTGCCATGAGCTACGTGTTACAGAGAGCCAGAGGAAAGCTACATTTTCTCCCAGGGAATATTGTTTGCTTCTGCTGTGCAGCAGGGGGAATCCTGTGGGAATCCTTGCTTATAAGGAAGAGAAATTATAAGAGCAGCCATATAATCTCTTGTCATTTGTCAATTAACAAATCACACTTGGATATTTTTCTTTAAGTCAGAGCTGCAAATGTGCAAGACAGTTTGAGAAAAGCCAGCTAGCAGTGCCCTAGGGCACCCATCCATCTCTCCCTGTCCAGCATCCTCTTTTCCAAGCTGGAAATTCCTCTGGATTGGAAATCCTTGCATCCATTCTCTTCAAGAAGGAGGGCCTGTAATGGAAAAGGAAGCACCAGCATGTCACTTCTGTTGTGAAGGTGTTTCAAGATATGAAGGAACTGCCAGGCCCTGTCTCTTAGTTTTAAATCTGGAAGAGGTTAAGAGTCTGGCAGATGCCCAAGCTGCTACACAGTTGCTCCAGGTATATGTGCTATGCCAGTTTTATCCAGTCATTGGCACACAGAGGTATGGATTCCAGTTAACATTTCCATGCTTAGCAGTACAGGAAAAAAATGATTTTACTTCTTACAGTGAAGTAAAGACCACGGATCTTCACATTCAGCTGGTGTATCTATGGAATAGACTCCTTTCTAGTCCATTGCAGAAGAACCTGTCTACCTTAGCCCCTATATATAGAAAGTGCTGCAAGTCCAGTCACATCCCAGGTACCAACTCTCCTTGTGTTGTGTCAGCTTGCATATAAGAAAAAAATTACTTCAACAACATAACCCCACTAGGCTGGGTTTGCCCCAGCTTAGAGCATCTCCAGCCTCTAAGCAGGGGCAGCACCTGCAGCCTTTGATCTAACAGCAGCAAAAATTCCCACATTAACGTGACAATGAAGGCAAGGGAGTTTTCTCCAACACGGGAATTCTACAGAAGATTTCTATGCCGTGAGTCATTAGTACTGCAAGCTGTAACCATAACCAAGAAATAAACTCATCTGCTGAATTATTTTGAGAGCATGTTTCACCCCCACACCTTACCTGAAAGGCCAAAGTAAACTAGCTTTTAAGAAATACTGGTAATACTTCATAGTAAAGAGAGGTATAATTTTTCAAGGAAGTGATGGCAGCTTTCCCTGGGGCTGAATGAAAAAAGTAATGCTACTTGCCTAGGGAACAACCTTGAAAGAACCAGTGGCTTACATGCAAAGATGAAAAAATATTGTGTAAGATGCAGCTGTTTATTCACAGCCTTGTAAAATTTAATGATAACATGTAGAGTGTGGCTGCTAATGTAAACTGTAAATAATTCATTGGAAGCAATTTATGTGAAGGGACCTTCCAAAGGTCTTGTGTGTTTCTTTCCCCTAGTCAGTGAGGCTTAGACTAGAACAGCTGTGCACAGGCTTGGTGTTTACTGGGCTGAGGAAAGAACACTGAGCTACTGATTTTCAGTAGTTTTAAGGATGGGGCTATTGGTGCATCCCAGTGCCCAACACCTATTCATGATGGTAAGTCTATTTGATTTTGGGTTTTTTTTCTCTTCTAGTAGGGAGAAAAGTGCTGGAAATCCTGCCAATTCATGCAGCAGTGTCATCTCCAATTTATCCACCTGTTTTCCAAGGCAGACAAAGCCAAGCCCTGGCCATGTTGGCAGTGCTAATAGCCCCAGGACTGCACTGTGGTCTCCATAAAGTTGCGTCAATTTAGAATTTCTCCTTGCTGCTACTTATCAATTACTCTTTCTCTCACAAACCTTCAGTTTGTGGCTATGCTTGCACTCCATCACCAACAAAAGAAGCTGCATGCTGGTTTTAGTTCTCCTTCCTGCTGCGGTATTCATAACTGATGGTAATTAACACCCCTCTGAAGCACACTTTATTCATATTTCTGTAGCTGTAAATACCACCCAGCGTGCAGACAAGGCAGCTCTCACCTCATCGTTGCCTACAAACCTCTCAGGGTTTGCATTTTGTGGTCAGAGGAGAAACAGAAGGTGGGGTTATCTGTCTGTGCTACCATGGTTAGCCTAAACCTTCCTTGT
Source organism: Turdus rufiventris (assembly GCA_013186435.1). Lineage (NCBI taxonomy): Eukaryota > Metazoa > Chordata > Aves > Passeriformes > Turdidae > Turdus > Turdus rufiventris. The sequence goes on from PYHW01009276.1 coordinate 967,620, forward strand.
GGTGACCATTAAAGCCCTGTTCCTAAAACTGGAGGTTTTAACAGGCATATTTCAAACAGAGGTGGATATTTTAACTTCCTCTCTTCTCCGGAGCACTATGGCCTCAAGATCTACCTTCCCCCATCCCCAGCTTTTTAACCAACAGAACAAGTACAGAGCAGAAGTCAGCACACCAGTGTTACTTATCTCTGAGACCATGTTCTCCTCATGGGGAGACACCTCAATTTTCCTCAGCCTCCCTATAATGGCTATTTCCTCGGAAACCACTCTCTGTGTGTTCAATATTATGGTAAAGGCCCTCTGTTCCCATTCACTGGAGAACAAGCGCAGCAGGCTCATCTTGCAGATGGTACTGTGGATCTACCTTGACCTTGGTCACCCTCCTTCACCTCAGTCCTAGGCCTGAGTCCTTTTGTTTCCCAAGAGGCCTCATATGCAGTCTTTATTTCTTAAGAGATTTCACAACAAGAGTCTCAAGCATACCTAGATTAAAAATTACATTTGAAAGTAAAAACAATTGTTTTTTCCCTGCTGTGGCTTAGCCCCAGTAGACACTGCCCCTAAACACCTGTGGGGAGTAGAGCTGGGTTTACATAAGAACGTTTGAAAAATTTAAATAAAATATAATAATAACATAAGCATAACACTAACTGTATCTAAAAGGGAGTCAACAGAAACAGAAATAAAACCTAAGAAAGACAAGTGATGTAGAGCTCAGTTGCTCACCACCTGCTGACCAATGCCCAGCCCATCTCCCAGCACAGACCAGCAGCTCTCAGCCAACCCCCCCAGTTTACACTGGGCATGACATTCCACCAGTTCAGGCCAGCTGTCCTTGACTTAGGGTTAGCGCTACTTAGCAACAATCAAAACATAAGTGTGTTATCAACATTATTATCATGATTAATTCAAACCACAGCTACTAAGAAGAAAATTAACTGAATCCCAGGTGAAACCAAAACATTTACTCACCATTTTAAGCCTCTTGTCTGTGAATAATGCATAGATCTATATTTTTTTCCCTTTCAAAAGGATAGCAAATGGACATTTCATCCAATTTCAACCTGATGAAACTTAAATCAAAAACACCTTAAAAGCCCCTTTACACCCCAATTTAAGGTTCATCTGGCAATTTTGCAGGTCTCAAAATGTTGAACTGCATAACCCACCTGCCTCTAGCTTGTTTATAAGGTGAAAGTCTCTACAGTTCTCTCCTTCCTTCCCTGTTACATCCTCCTCCTCCTCCTCCTCTGATGCTCTTCTCTGCCTCAGTCTGGAAAGTGGCTACTCAGATCCCTTGGGCAGTGGCCTCAGCAGGAGCCCCATCTGCCCAGGCTGTGCCAGCACCTCTGTAGTAAGAGTGCAGGAGGCTACTGTGGGGTAACCTCATTTGCTTGACATCTAGGGCCATTCAGGAGCAGGGGAGAGTTTTTAAAATTGTGTTTATGTATATTTATATCTACTCAAAGCAGCAGCATAAAGAAGGGTTCTGGCTGGAAGATTAGGTATGTAGAAACAGGCTGGCAGCCTGCAGAAAGAAATAGAGGGAACCAGTAGAGAGGCAGAACAGTGAAGACTTTTCCATTCACTGTAATGAGCATCCTCAATGCTTTTCTGTCTGTGTATATCTTGATTTCTAAAGCTAGAATTTCAGAAGGAACAGTAATAAACTGTTAGTATTGGTTTACATATAAGTATTGAAACAATATATGCAAGAGATACGTAAAAATAAGGTGGAAGCACATAAAAGTAATCTCATTTGATAAGACTCAAATCATTAGATTATCCTCAAAAATTAAGTACTTTTCACTTTATCAACACTGCTGAGCTGTGTCACAGACTGAACATTTCCACTAGCAGAAAATGTAATTCTTTTAATTAGTTAGGAAGCATATCAGGAGAGGTTGAACTACAAATTCCTGGCATCTCAGATTATGTGAAACCTTTATTTACAAGTGTGTCCAGAAAAAAACAGTAATAATTTGGACTGATAGTACCCTGTTTATAGGCTACACTTGAACCTACTATATGTAGTACTGAGATTATGGACAGAAAATAACCAGTTCAAGCCCAGATGTTGTACTCCTCACCAGGAACCCTTTCTCTGATTTTCAGAAGTTTTAGAAGCCATCACTCAGCTTACACCAAGTGCTAATGAAGCTCAGTGCAACAGACCAGATTACATTTTGCGTAAAATGAAGTACTGAGCCCAGTGGTGAGGAGAGGACGAAAAGAAAGAGCAACAGAAGGAGGGACAATTAGAGCCTTCAGACAATGTGTTTGCAAGGAGAAACAAATGCTCTCCATGTGCCTGTTCAGGAAGCTGCCAGACATTCTACAACATGGGATTGATGTGAGGATGGTAAGCAGCAGCCAGACACCAAGAAGGGGTCCAGAACAAGAAGTCTGTCCTGGTGTGTGGTTCATTAATCACTAGATACATCAGCCTTAGGTTAGGAGAAGCAGTACCCAGCACTGCCCCAATTCTACTCTCTTGATAGACCTGACACGCTTTGTACCAGTGTGGCGTTATTCCTTTGCCAGCATGGCTATGTCCTGAAATTCTGGTGCTCACCGGAGCAGGAAGCCTGATGCAGAATAGCAAAGCTATTCTGGAAGGCAGCAGAAATCAGAACACCAGATGACTGGTACTATATCTATGAAGAGAAAAGTCTACTGCAAGCATAGTCAAGGGAATAACTACAAAAGTGAAACAATTTAACAGGTACAACTTAACACTTAATTCCTAACATTAGTAACAACGTTCAGAAATGCCAGTAAGAACGAAATACTTAGAAATGAGCTTGTAGTTACATAAAATAAGATGCTTCTGCTTGAGCAGCCCAATTAACTTTTAACAGTGCAATTGGGTCAGTAGTTGTGATTTTATTCCAATGGCCAATGACTGACATTCGTTGCTGTCTAGGCTGAAAGTCAGTTGCAGATAGCCATGCACCAAACTGTTGTAAAAAGCCCCTTTGGGGGGAGCTTTTCACAGAAATGCAGGGATCTTGTTTCCACTTCCAAAGGTCCGTCTATGTGCCTCTGCTGCGAAGGGCTCCCTTTCCAGGAGGCCTTGCAGTGGAGAAGGAGATGGATGTGAGGTTTGAGTTTGGCCATTTGCTGAACCCTTGCAGTCATTGGCCACACAGAGTTCTGAGCTGCAGAAGCTGCCCTTGACTTTAGCGCTGTTTCCAACCAGGTGCAATGCAGCCCCTACAAAACCTGAGCGAGGCCCAGCGCTGCCTTTACTCACAGCCTTGCACTGTTCCTTGCACTTCCATAAAAATACAAGCAATTTCCATGAGCAAAATGAGCAACTTCTATGAGCATTGCATACAAACCTGTCTAGAGTACATGTGGAGACATTCACACTCCTTAGGCTGATTACACTGTTTAAAAAACACACACACATATTCACAAAATTCTTATTTTTCCCAAGCACTGTATTCAAATTAAATATTCATCTCCCTTAAAAACCAATTAAATTTTACTCTCTAGCAATTTGCAAATCTAAACAGCAAATGTAGAAAAATAATTAGCATAGTAAGAAATAAGTTATTTCTCTGATAAGCTAATAAACCCTTTTAATTAAAGTTGCAATATTTTTAATTGCTAAAGGGAATATTTTGTTTATAATAGCAAATATTTCTAAGTTTTAATTTAAGTTTTGATCTAATATTTTAATAACTGAGAAATGGCCTCCAGGGGGCAACAGTATCCACCAAACAAAATAATGTGCATTTCAACTTTATCAAAGGATTTCCTTGCATGTATCTTCTTGGGATACAGGAAAGTTAAGTTAGCCTATGCAAATTCTGACTAGCATCCTGTGAGAAGACACTGAAGAAAACAATCACCACTCATTCAAAACTCCACTTACTAAAAAGTGTATTATTAATCAAACTACAAGGACATACTTCCAGTAACTTTATGCAATCTAAAATTCCTAATAAAATGTATAAACAAGCACTGTTTGTTTTTTAAGCTTTTAGACGTGCTGTTTGGAACACATCTGAAACATCCTGTAATTCTTCTATTGTGTCATTTTCCCTGTTGATAGCAGTCTCTTGACGTTCAAAGGGGACTGTCACCTTGGGGCTGACAGAGCTGGTGTCCTGATGGAGGTCAGGGTGACACTAGCCCAGGGCCAGGCACACTCACAGGCATGCTCAGCCCTTGTGCAAATACAAAAAGCACTGTAGGCAACCCCAGCTACATCCCCGTACACACACAGGACAGATCCCTCCCGCTGGTAGCTCTGGCAGCAGCCATGGGGAGATGGAGCAGGTCTCTCACAGGGCTCTTGGGGCTCCTCACCACTCCAGCAGTTCACTGGCCTGCCCACCACATAATTATTCATACAATCGAACATCCAGGTTGTGTGTGCTGGATGACAAGAAGCATGTGTCTCAGTGCTACGCCAGCATTCATCAGTCAGAAGAAGGATTCTGAAAAATGGCATTGAGATTCTGCCAGGGCTACCTTTGAAATGGCCCCTCCCAGAGAACTGATCACAAGATGTTGCTATCAGGCCACTGCATACCGGTAGCTTTCCTGATGGTAACTTTGCAAAATGTTGTCATCCTTATTTCAAATAGCAGTCACATTAAAATCCAAATTTTCTATTACAGATTTTTTAAAAAGCTGTTCATTATTCATTATTTACTGTGCTGTTATGTTTAAGTACTTAGTCAAGATCATGCTGCCCAGATTTTTGGGAAAGGAGTTATCCCAGAAAGCCTGTAGTCTAAAACTGCAAGAACACACATAGGACTGAAGATAAATGCAAGGTCACTTTGTGAAGCAGAGACACGAAGTTGTTATCTGGGAAAAGAAAAACATCTAAAGGAAGAAGGATACCATGATATCTTCAGATGCCATTTCTTAAATAATTAGGAAACATTTAATTAAACCTGAAGTCTGAATATACATGGAAATCACAGTAATTAAAAACCTCGCATTCAAGGAGGGAGAATTCCCATCCTCCTTCTGGACACTATTCACAGAGATCTGGACTAGAGATACATGATAGGAGGAGAGATGGGAGAGACACTTTAGTCCAGGAATCTGTCACTTTTCTTTTCACTTTTCAAGATGCCTGAACAATGACGAGATCTAAAGGTGCCATTGCTTAGTCCACTTGTTGTTCTGTCTTGTTCTGTTTGATTTTTCTCTTCAATGACATGGCAGTCAGAATATAATCTTAAATTAACTTTGTCATGTTTAACTTGGCAGTTTTATTTTGGATTCAAGGAGCTGGTGGAATATTTTCTTTCATTTTGATGATAAAGAAGGAACTCTGTTTTGAAACACATTTTAAATTCCATTCATCATGTTGCTTTTGTAGTTTACCATGTCCAGGCTTGACAAAGTGTTGATCAATCACCCATTGAGAATATGACTCAGATAGGAGAAAGCACAATGAAAGCTGTGTTTCTCTGACTGCAGATTTTAATAAAAGGAAACTACTCTTTGAAGAATGCCAACTTTTTTTACCCTACAGCCAAAGGGACATCCAGTGAACCTTAGGAAAAAAAAAGTCAAAATAACTATCTTCCTCCATATGAACCATCATTTCAGAGTCGATTCCAAATGCCTGTAGCAGAAATACTTCAAATGAAGTTGGATTAAGCATCAATTAGCACAGTGTTAGTAAAGCTGTCCTTAACAAAATAAACAGTTTTTTATTGTTGCTGTTAGCTAGAGATGGAAGTATTTTCATTGTTCAAGGAGGGAAATTCTGTGTCATGTAACTAATTAAAAAAATTTTTTTTTACATTTTAACATAATTCTGTGTAATAAAATACATTCACTATTTGTCTTGGGAAAAAAAATTCTACAAAACCATATGAATGTAGAATTGCATTAATAGAAACTTGGGAGGATAGTCACAAAATCAAGGTATTCTTATGTTATTTAATCAAATAAAACCTAAGGTAACCATATTTTTTCCAAGACCAAAAACATACTGGCCATTTCACTTTGAGAGATATTCCATAGCTTTCTACTCTGGTATGTTCAGTCGAAACATGAAGAAGTGCTGATAGGCAACACAGAAAACCAAACACCTGAAGCTGTGTGTATTAAGGAGGAACTTAACTGGGAACAGCTACAGCTGTGAGGTCATTCTCTTACAATTATTGAATAGCTGAAAAGTGGAAGCTGAGAACATCTTTTGCTGGGGATAAGTGGCTGGGAGTGTGGGACTGCCTTGCAGGGCATGTCTGCACATATCACACATTAGTAGTCATGACAACACGAACTTTCTTTGCGTCAAAGGACACCATTACTGTGGGTTCTCCACCTGATTCTCGCCAACACAACATGTCCAATCAACTGTGCAACTTGTTTAAGTGATTTTCCGTGGACATTATTAAAGCAGAATGTTCACTGCAAATTCAGGTCCTGTGCAAATCTTTTTCTCTGGAGAGCCTCCTCATTCATGTTTATTAATTATATTGGCTCTCAAAGGTCTCGATTTCTTACTATTTCCTTATTTAGTAAAGTAGCATTGTTGGATAACAGAACAATATCTATCTGATAGTTTCCTTTTGGAAATCATTAGTCCAATTTAGTGTATGTGTCCTCATGTCCTTTTTTGTTGTTTTTTGTTTGTTTGATTTTTGCTGTGTTGTTTTCGTTTTTTGGTTTGGTTGTTTTTTGGGGTTTTTTTATTTTTGTTTTTTTTTTAATAAATTCTGAAAGCATCTGGATTTGTTCCTTAGCAACACTTTTTAGTTTGCCATTTGCTTTTATTCAGCTCCCCAAAGAGTGCTTTTAAAGCTGTAGTAAGGCTAGCCATTTTAGAGAAGCATTTTTTCTCTTGAATGAATGGTGAGATCATGCCTAGATATCACAGCCTGACAGAAACATTCTCCAGTATATTAAAAACTGTCCTTGAAACAATGAAATACTTTTAAACTGAGATAATAGGTGAATTACTGGCAGGAATACTGATAACTTTGTCTATTGTGCTTGGGAAGGGCACAAGAGGAAAAAGACAGCTAATTACTTAATGTTCTGTAAAGAAAGTTAATTTTGGCTAAACAAAAGCTCATTTATCTGAGCCTCCAAAGTTACTTTTCATCTTGTTCACATGTATCTAGCACCTAGCTTTGCCTACCCACACACAGAGGGCACTCTAGCTATCCAGCACACCCCACAGTGGTCTTAGGTATCCCTGCACACCAGTAAATATCAAATCAGCAGCACAGATTTTACATGTAGTGAGAACAAATCGCTTGAGGGTTTAGACACAGTAGGTATCACAAAATATACATCACACATATAGTGAACGTTCTTCCAAATAATTCCGGTTCAATATGTTGATGCCTGTCTCTGTACTTTGCAGTTCCACCCTCCATCACACAAAGAAGAGTTATACACTGTTTTGAAGGTGAGTTTTTTCCACAGCATGCTCAGACAATGGCAAACCTGACTCTTTTAAGTTAATTTATAGGGAAATAATAAAACAGAGCAGAACAAAGAATGCTACAATGGAAAAATTGTACCAGCAGAAGTCTGTTCACCCATTAACTTCTGTGGAAAGGCCCTGAGACATACAATGGGCTCCTGATTAAACAGAGACTTTGTGCCTACTCACTCACTGCACAGAGTCCCCCAAATATATGATGCTCTCTTTGCTCCCTGGCACTCCTCCAAGTTTAATGGGTACCACTGATCAGCTTACCTATAAATAAATATATTCCAGGAAAAAAAAAAAAAGTTCAATTTCTGTATGCAGGCGTCAGCACATTTCACGACCAAAACTATTTCTGTCCAAATAAGTCCATAACCAAAACCCTGCAATAAATAGTGTCCTTGCCTAGACCCTTGTCCTAGTCTACTCACCTTCTACTGTTTAACCAGAACAAAAGGCACTTCAGATTTCTGAGGAGAGATAATAAGTTTGCTACCCACCACAAGTCTTTGCGAAACTGTTTTGGACGTGGTTTCTGGCTGCAGTGTGGAAATTCAGGCAGTGAACTCCAGCATGACAAGGAGCAGCTATTACTGTGTGCAGTGTAAAATGGCTTTTTTACATCACTCTTTTACCCCAACGTACAGCACAGAGAAATGCAACTGGAGTTACAACATACTTGTGTATCTACTTCTTGAATCAAGCTGAAATTCAGAAAGTGGTAAGGCTGACATATATCTTCCTTCTTTTGACAAAATCTTGTGTATGAACAGAAAATCTAAAGATCTTTCAGGAACTTTCTACAGGGAAGCCAGAAACCATCTTGGAGGACATTTGCCAATATCTGGATTGTTTTTTCTGTTGAATCTCTGGTGCTCACACAAGTCTCAGTCTTGCTCCTAGAGCAGCTATTAAAATAGTCAACGTTGGGATCAAGAGTAGCACAAGGACCAAAATGGAGCTGTTAACAGCCAGAACTGTAACATATGTTACCTGTTAGGAGGTCCTGTGACACTCTAGCCCTGCTAAAGAGAGATAAGGTGTATCACACCATCATCTGACACAGCACAGCACAGACACCGACAGCCAAGCGTCAATGCTGAGCACTCAGAAGAGAAGCAAAACAGAACAGAGAAACAAACTGGATAGATACCCAGCATTGTCTTTTTATTTCTGCCCCTACCATAGATATTCACCTTTATCAGCTTTCCCAGAGTTTGCACTTTGCATTATCAGCTTCCAAGAGCTCTTGCACTTCAGTGGAATAACAATTATAACTCCTCTCACTCTAACAGAATTCACTGCCTCTGAGATGTCTCACTTAAAATTACAGAACTTAATGGTGTAGTCTTGGTTTTGCTCCCACATAAAACCTGGGCTTTCATATTCTGCAGAAAGACACTTGGTGGCACTCATTCAACATCTTTTTTACTTCCCATATCACAGATTCTCTGGCTTAATTTAAAAACATGGAAAAAATTTCCCTAAGTGTATCCTATGAAGTCGGTAACTAAGACCAACTTTTGCAGTCATTACTCACTTTTCGACTTAATCATTAATGATGTAAAGAAACGTTTCATTTTTTGTTTAAAAAAATCCCAAAAGATCACTTTGTGATAGTAAACTGGTCACTAAATCTGAGCTGGTTTTGCCTAACAGTTGCAGAATCTTCATGTTTCTGCTTTGATGGATTCTTAAAATTTGCTTCCTGTGTAAAGTGCAAATTCTTTGTCCCTTAACATCACTGTTCACTGCAACTTGCATACATCACTTTGAAAACAAACAAGAGAAACAAACCCCAGCTGAACCATCTGGTAACCAGGATAGTTACTCAAAGACAACTGCAAAGGAGGTAGAGATTTTTACCGGACTTTACCCTGTAGTTCTACTAATTTATACTTCTGAGTGACAGCCATTTGCAACCCAATTTCATAATGTGTTTTGAAACAGTAGGGAACCAGCAGCACCCTGACCCATTTAGATTAACAAATAAATACCTATAATCCCTCTATAAAATCCAGTTTTTCCCAGAACTACCCTAGCAGTTCCTCATGGATGGTACCCTAAAATGCTGCCAAGGACCAGAGCCTTATCACAGACACCTGGCAGTTATTCTTATCAAGGCTGCTGAAAGATCTGACAGCCAGGAAGGGATTTATTTATTTATTACCCTTAACGGCAGGACAGTATGACATTAGCCAAGGATAATCTAGCACGGTTAGATATACCAAAGCTTGACTGAAGGTGCCTCCTTTGTGGGAGGGGGAAGATCATGCCCAGATGTTCCTGCAACTCTCCACTTACCACACTCAAAATAAAATTTCTGCGAAACAGATTACAAATAGGTCAATGGCCACTCAGTGGAAATGTGTTAAAGCAATGGAGCACAGCTAAGCACATTCTCAAAACACAGATAATGCTCTCACCAGCAGTGTAAGTGGCCTTCCTCTAGAACAGAAACAAGGTTCATTGCCCATCCCCACCATCCTTCAACAGCAGCCAAAAGAGTGACCCACAGCTGTTACTCCATGGTCACAGTGACCACAGAGCTTGATTACTCCACGGACACCCATTGGTCCCAGACCCAGAAATCCATGCTGCTGGGAAACTCCTTTCCCAGCAGTTTTACTGTTGCAAGTTTCACCAGCTGCACCAGGGAAACTTTAACTTTTTTGGACAAAGTTACCATGCCATTATCTTAATGTACTTGAATGCAATTTGTTTGTATACTCAGTAGAGTTTACATATTTGAGGAAGTACTTTGCTGACAAGTTCTATAGTTATCTTGTAATCTTTACTAAAACCCAGGAGGCTTTTCAATGCAAGTAAAGATTTTTGCATGTTAAAAGGTGTGCACCCAAGGCAATTTTTTTTATTTCAGAACATTTTACATCTGGCCTTTCTAGAAAGAGTATTATATCTTAAAATGTGAGAGTATTATCTTCCCCCTTTCCAGACTTTTGTGCAGCTAAGGGTCTTTTCCTCTAATATTCTTCTAAAAAGAGCGAAAGACAACCCACTGTTTTAGCAAAAACACAGGGAGGCAAAGCGCAATCCAGAAGTGAGTTACAATTAATCAGCTGAATATCATACCGAGCACTATTTGATCACATTAAGCACATCAAATACAAAGCACTTACATGTGCTCTTCACACCAAGCCAGTATTCAGTGTATGCTGTGTCAGACGTGTTTTGTCACCATAATCATACAGCCTTTCCCACACCAAGTGCCAGAGCATGAGCCATAAAGGGCAGAGCCTCTCCAAAAGCTTTGATGACCTGTCCCTTGCAGGAAGGTGGGGCTGCATTGTACAGAAAAGCAAACAGCGTCATTTCTGTGAATTCTAAGTACTTCGTATTTCATTACGGTTATTATTTGCTTTGTTAAAGGTTCGTTAATGGGAGAAACGGGGAAGAATCACGGGAAGCCGAGTGGACACCAGCCCTGGGGAAGCTCAGGCCATTAGGCGAGCAGATAGCAGTCGTGGTTCATTCAGCCCGGCGAGGCTCGTCCATATCCGCACACTGCCCAGCGGGAGGTGCTGCAGGCATAGCCCACTTGGAGGTCTGGCCCCGCATCCCCGCGGCCCCGGCTCCGAGCCCCATGGCTGCTGCTGCGCTCCGAAGGGTTAAAAGCCTTCGAGCCCCATGCGTGGGAGGGGTCGGGGCAGTGTGGGGAGAAACACAGAAAAAGTAGGTCAGCGGCTCCCAGCGGCGGGCGGGACGGGACGGGAGGCTGGGGACGGCGGGGGGCTCTCCCTTGCCGGGGGCTGCAGGCTCTCCCGCCCTGACTCCAGGCTCCTGCAGACAATTTGGTCCCGGCCATTTGCAGGTACTCCTAGTATTTACAACGCGATAGCTCTACCTCTCGGTACACGTTTGTATTTTGGTAAATACACAGACACATTCAAGGAATTTCGGGGGGGGAGGGGGGAAAGAGGGGGAGGCGGGGAGGAGGGGAGGGAAGGGCGCTGGAAATTAAAAGTGAAGCACAATTTGAAACTCTGCCTACACCACAGCTTTTATAATCAGCTTGTGACATGCTTGGCACTAAACACTGTTTATGTCCACAATTAATGCAGTTAATACTAGGTTAGTAACTGTGGCAGCCAGCCACGTGCATAGCCTGGCACATGGGTGCCTGCTCCCAGCCGAAGAGGCAGGCTTGGCTCTTCAGTGCACGCAGCCAGGCCAGTTCAAGCACATCTGGAGCCAGTTTAACCGGGGCCTCCCTCCAGTGCAGTGCTCAGTATTGCCAGCGTATTCTTTCACACACAACGCTGTAAAAAGGGGAGAAGGAATTAGGACAAAAATGGGAGTGAGAGAGAATTAAAAAAACTGGAGTGTAAGGCTCTTTCCAATGGAAGCCACCTCGTCGCACTGGGCTTCACAGCCTGCCTGAACAGGACCCAGCATCAGGGAGCCCCTAATGGGGCCTCCAGAACCAGTTTGACCAGTTCCTGTTTCTCCTATCTCTCCATGAAGTTGGACATCTCAGCGAGCATTGCACACCTGTAGCTGCTGCTAGGCATCTGTTGTCTCCACCTGATGAGGGGAAGTGGCAAGGCTCTTCTTAATAACAGGTGGTTCACATAAGGATTGTACACCTACAGACCATAAGCATGCAATCCCAAGTAAAGTTTTCCAAAAAAGTCTTTCTCAAGACAGAGTCACCATGTTGCAATGGGAAGATTTTATGAGCTGGTTGCAAAAATTCATTTGTACTTTTTATGTGGGAGGTGAGTTTTGAAACTGAATTTTTTGCAAAGCTCGAAAACTCTAGCAAGATTTCTGCATCAAGTTCAGGGCTTCCTTGGAAAATCCAGTATCTTCAAACTGCATCTATGTCAAGGCATACACCTACAGACCTGCTCAGTGATACACCAGGCACACCAGCAGCATGACCTGCTTTCCTCTTGTGGCCACTCACAACTGCTCAGTGAGAGCAGAATGCGCGTGAGAATCAGTCACGCGTTGAGAAAAGTCACTATCATCGGTCACGTGTTGGTTCACTTATCTGTTCCCCAAGGAGAGGAGTGTTTGTTTTGAGATTTTACATGCCTCTAAACATTTATTCCAGTAATGTCAAGGTCACAGAAAGGTGTTCTTCACTTGTGGTAGGAGCTGGTGTAATCTGAGATAAGGTCCCAGAGGAAAGGAAGCCTACTTCACAGCCATGGCTTGGCCATCAAAAACAAATGCATTCTGCACAGAAAAACATCAGCCTCCATCTGGAGGGCCACCTCATGTTAGAAGAACATCCTTGTCAACCCTCATGCTATAACCCAGCTCTTCATATAGTCTGACATGATCGTATCAGTTCCCACTTTTCTTGGAATGGTAGCTTTAGAGGCAAATTCTGTATCTCATTTCTGTTCAAAACAAGTCCACAACCACTAGAGTCATAGCTTCTTCAGTAATATCTTAATCAAAATTATTGGTATTCTCTTACTTTTTGCTGAGTAAAAGGAAAAATTTGGCTTGTTTGTTGTTTTGGTTGGATTTTTTTAAATTAAGCTACAAATTCACTAAAGGAAATTAATACTTCACAGGATACAGAAGAATACAAAAGACCACATGTGTTTGCTGTTACCGTTCTGCAGACTTCTTTCCTTTATTGCATTCTTAGTCACCCATTACCCCTTTTTCACCTGCTGCAAGCTATAAACAAGAGGGTAGCAAATACATGGCAACACATGCTTTAAATTGTGCTATTCTTTCCTGTTTCAAGGTTTTAGAAGTAACTTTAAGGCACACGCCTACAAAAGGCACCAAGAAACCCAAAATAACTGTCTTCTTACCAGAAAAAAAACAAAAACAAAAAAAAACAACAACAAAAAACCAAACCAACGCTGAAAATTATCTTCAACCAAGACACTTTCCATTTAGCCATGTGTAAATATCACAGAAACGACATACAGACAACAACAGGGTCACACACTCACCAGCAATTAAAAAATAATCATCTAACAATGCAAAAATGCAGATGTATGAAAAAGGATTGTATCCAAACAATGCAAGTATTATGAAGAAAGAAACTTCTATGCCCATTGAAGGGAAATGGCATCCTCTGCAGTGTGCAATCATTGGGTATACTAGAGAGATATTTTATATACTAGAGAGGTATTTTATCTCCTAAAGAATGAAGAAGGGGGGTTAGTTAGAGTCCCTGTTCATTGTTGGGTAAAACTTTTCACTGCTTTTTCATCAATGTGAAGTTATGTTTACGAAGAAAGGATAGCGTATGACAAATATTCCCTCTCCCTGCTGTTGAGCTCTACATTATATCAATTAATGTGGGGAGACTTCCCCTGTTTAAAATGTCATTTCCAGCCATTTGCCTGCTGAGATAATCAGAGTGTTTAAGCAGGGTACACAGCCCTCACTCCTGGGGACAAGGAGGAGCTGACCAAAGCCAATGGAACTAACAATATTTAGTGGATTTATAACTAGGATTGCTTGGAATTCACTGCTATTCATTATATATTTTAAAACTTTGAAGATGGAAATGTGCAAAGCTGAGAATGGTCATGGAGTACACCCAGTCTTATCATTAAAATCGTTGTGTGTCAATTACCATGTCCACACTAAAGAAGTTAGTCAGACACACTCTTCTACCTGCAGCTGGAGGGCACAGATTGCTGGTGTAGCTCTTTTGGATAACTCCTTGTGGGAAGAAATGTGTGGGAAGCCCTGGTTTCAATATAGTGGTGAAGACTATGGAAGTCATTACAGTCAATTGGCAGAGAGGTCATTTTAATTTATAGTGAAATCTAAGAGGAAGTCTGATGCATCGGTGTGCCCACAAGGAGCCTTTCTCTCTGCCCAAGTGGCTGCAGCACACTTTGCTTCTCAGCAGCATGTTCAGGAAGAATCAAAGAGTGGGAGAGTGGGCTGAAGGACACCTAGGCAATGGCCAGTGGAACTGGAATGTAAAAATGGAAGGCAAAAAATGCCACCACTCACAGCCAGATATCAGACCTATAAGCAGGTATCAGCCCTCAGAATAAGTATTGCCTGTGGTAGTCAGTGCACAATCAAACCACATTTTACCAGCTGAAAGAGGAAGAAAGGAGACTTTTACTTACTTTCTAGATCTTCATCCTGTTTCCTCAGATACACAGGAGATAAGGGAGAAAGGGGTAAGGTAGTCTTTTGACCCACAATACAGAATAATTGCCCTGTTAGTTACTGTTGCAACTGGGTTCTGCTCTTCACCGTGTGGAGTAGAGCTGACTAAAATGTGTGCCTTGAATCATTTGTTGACTAACCCCATCTTTGTGGCCAACTCATGCACGTTCCACTGCAAATGCTTTTGATAATGCGGCTATAAAGGCTTGTGAATATCAGTGTAGGAGGGCAAAATATTTTGAGTTGCTCGGCTTCACTTTAAAAATATTTTTGGAAGCCACCAGTGTGAAATGCTCCATTCACATTCAGCACTGAAAAAAATAATGGCTTCTTCTAAAACAAAGACACATCTGTCAGTGCAGTAGAGTATATGAATTTACATAATCTGCAGCACAGAAAAACTACTTTCTCAAACAAATTAAGTCAAAGCAGGCAGAGAAAGAACAGCATGAAGCTCTCTATGCAATGTCAACAATAATTAACAGAGTACTTTATAGTCTTCCAGTGCTTCCCGTGAATAAGGTACTCTCAGACATTTGGTATGAACAGGCTGCCCTCCTGTTTCTCTGCTGCAAGTCTTCGCCCTTGCTGGCTAGCCTATCGTTAACTTTTAAATGTTGTATGCCACCCAACATTTCCCCTTAGAAGGACAAAGGACAGAGGGCATAAACACTCTGTTGCAACTGCTGCAGGGATTCATGGGGTTTACTTTGCCATGTCATCCTGGGAAATTAGAGGAATTTGCTTCTTTTTCAGATGCATCAAAAGAAAATTTAAAAAACAAAAAACCAAAACCAACAACAACAAAAAAAAACCCCCAAACATATTGCACCATGCACAGAACTTGTTAATCCCTTTATTCCTCAGTTTCCCCGTTGATACCTTGGGAGAAGGCAGCTTTCTTAATTCACTCATAGATGCATAAAACATTTGGAAGTTTTCTTCCATTCCTACTGATTCTCCAGGGACACAGACTGCAGACATTTTGAAGTCTCATGGAGTCTCTCCTCTTAGGCTGCCCGTGCACAAAATGCAAAACTGATGTGAGCCTGCTTTTGTGCACAGAATAGTATTGTACTGCTCCTGTACCTCTGATTTAATCACACTGCCTTTGCATGTACTTACAGATCAAATTTCCAGTATTGTCACAGAATGGGATACTCCTGACATCCTTCTCTCTTTACAAATGGTAAAACTGAAGCCTTGCCTAGAGCAAAGGGATTTCTACCAGTTTTTTCGTTATAGACTAATTTTGACTGATTTCTTCCACATGTAAGAGTGCTCAGAAGGTTGTCAGGGAGACAGGTGTTGACACAGCTTTACCTTGGTATTTGAAGGGCTTGGGTAGTTTAGTGCTTTTCAGCAGATTGTGCATTCGTGCAGATGCAAGCACACTGGGAGACTACAGACCTGACTTTTTTATTTGCTGGTTTGAGCTCACGAGCAAGTACTACCTCCAAACTACAGCTGTAAGAGGAGGCCAGCATACCTCAGCTAGTGTTATTTGAATTGGTTTAAGCAACAGAAAAAACCTGGTGACCGAAAGTCAAGTGCAGTCGGTGTGAGACAAAGGACTTATATGGAAGGTTGGCTAGCATTGTGTACATTGCTGCTAGTAACTCAGCAGGTTGTTTAAACTCATCCAGACCAATATAAAACACTGTAATAACGTTTCTCTGATGCAAGCATCCTTTGCAAAGCCCTGAGCCCAGAAATTCCCATCAGCCTGCAATCTGTATCATTGCCTCCAGCTCCTCTGTGCATCTCTGTTCTTTCTTCCTTTCCTTCCTGCAAGCTGTGACCAAAATTAAATCAAAACCAGCCATCACGTTCCCTGAATTGGTATAAAGGTTGAAAACAAGTATAATAAACTTTACACTGACTGTGGCTAATTAGCACACAGGCAATCATTTATGACTAAGCCATAAAAAATGTTTGTTATTAACACAAGAGCTGAATGCTAGAGTACACTGCAAAGGTCCAGGGCACAGAGAAGTTAAGTGACTTGCTCGGTTTGATGCAGCAATTCAGTGACAGAGGTAGAAATAGGCCACTCACTTTTCTCTCTCAAAACAGGTCTAATCTCTAGATCATACTTTGATCTCCCTTTAGCAGCAGAAAATAAAGCCCCTCTGTTCACGGTGTAAGACTTTACAGAAATTACTTTCGAGTTACAGACTCACCATTATCACATCATTGCAAGATCAAACAAAGAGAGGGGCAGTAGGAGAGGAAAAGAAGGGTTACTCTGTGTCATTTATTTCTACAGTCTGCTCAACAAAGCCAAAGAGGAAAAACAATTTTTTTTCCAGACAGATGTCTTTTACAGCACATCAAACACTTCTCATGGGTGTTTGTCAGAGACATTTTACTACAAAGGCTTTGTCCTTTGCATTCACAGCGGCCCGGATGTTTATCAGGATTTTCCATTCCCTAAATTCAAGATTACATTGGGATCTGTGTTAAGATGGCAGCAGAAGTACATCAACAAAGTCCAAAGTACAAAATTCCTAGTAAAAAGAAAGCACTAACACAAATTGTTCCTGCACTAAATCTGTGGTGGGGGAGTTCCTGTCATCTCTAAAGGAATGTCTGGAGAAGGAAACAGACTACAGTAATTTCACGACTATAAGGCGCACCCTTTTGACTAAAATTTTTCCCCAAACCCGGAAGTGCGCCTTATAGTCCGGTG
>PYHW01009276.1:991857-1016388 GCA_013186435.1 Turdus rufiventris
GCCCTGAGCAGGCCGAGCCTGCACAGCCTTAGCTGAGCCAGTAAACCCCCCGCCATGCCGCGATTCTGTTACTATTTGGCAACTTTGTCGCACGCGGGTCCTCGCTATGAACGACAGAGCGGCTTATATTCGGGTGCAGCTTATTTAAGGACAAAAAACGAAATGTTTGCCAATACCCAGAGATGTGGCTTATAGACCGTGTGGCTTATATTCGTGAAATTACTGTAATTTGCTTTTAAAGTTCCAGCTAAGTCAAGATCATTTCACTTGTTGCAGATCAGTTGTTTCTTGGAGTCCCCTTTTTGACTGCCAAACAAAATTATTTTACTCAAAGTATTTCCCAAAAATTTTGTTAGATGGAAATTTATGGACTACTAGCACAGGGACTTGTTTTGGAATTTTATTCACACATCAGAGAGTCACAGAATAGGTCAAGTTGGAAGGGACAACAGTGAGTCATCTGGTCCAAGCTCCCTGCTCTAGAAGGGCCATCCTAGAGCACCATGGCACAGAATTGTGTCCAGAAGGTTCTTGAATATATGAGATCTTTTCCTCAGAAGGTGCTGAAATGCCCTAAAGTCTCTATTCATCTGTTGAAAGGCAGATAGGTATTTTATGCTGCTGTTTCATGAACTTGTGTCTGATTGCAGTAATAAATAGTATTTTGGACAGCAAACTCAGTTTTCAGTTTTAGCATACCACAGCAACTACAGTGGTGCAAAGCATAAGCATTTATGGAGATGAGCTTTGCAAATGGCATTTCATGGGTAAAGTAAAAATAAGCATAAAAATCTAAAGGCAGGGTAGAATTTGGTATGCATTTTTATTATCTGATTTTGTACTCGTATTTTTTCACTTGACCTGTAGCAGGCATTAGTTAGGATATCAGTTCCATTAAATAAACATTTCAGAATTTGAGTGCTTTCAAATTGCTAACTGCTCATTTGTGATCATTTAGTTACACTCGGTGATGATGTCTCTATAACAAGCAATTCATGTCTAAACTGGCTTTCACGCTGCTGAAATGTAAAAGTTCAAGCATGCTGGTAGAACAAGTTGGCCTCCTAAGAACATTTCAGGGTCATTTCACATGTTTGACCGCATCTGGTCTTGTAACTATGTTATGACACTCCTGGATCTAAAAGCTTGTTTTCAGTCAGGTAATATACAGTTCTGCAACTCATTTGCATTGCATTCACAAACTTGGCAAGTGGGTTGAAAAATGCACACAGATATTCAGCAGAGAGGTTAACCCACATCCAGAGGTATCCAAAATGTGGGTTATGTGCAGGTAGAAGAGTGCAGCTGCCACATCCAGGTCAATGAGATGCATCTGGGTTTTCAGCCCATCCTTGCCTCAGCTGGCTTGCTCTGTAAACCAGGCAACTGGGCCAGTGGGCGATGCTGCTTAGCAGCTCACCAAGCAAGGAGGTCACTTTCACTGTCAGCCCTAACTGCTCACACAGTCCTGGCAGATGTGAAGCCCAGCATTTTGCAATATCAACGCACTGTCATGAAGTATAAAATTAATCTTTAGAACACCACATAAGGTAGGATCTTTCTTAATTACTAATAAGGATCATAAACTCCTCAATGAAGTACTGAGCCATAAATCCAGCAAAAAACATTTTACCAGTATGAAGTTTTAACAGAAACATCAGAAGCCAGGGGACTGATTACAACCAAGAGGCTGCTGGTTTTTGCATAAAGTAATAGTAACTTTAATGCTTATAATTTTCAGGCGATTTATTTAATCTTTACATGCATTCACAATGAAGGAAGGTAAAACAATTCTGTCTGTGCTACATGGGAATGACAAGGCAGCAAGAATACAGAATCTGCCCAAGGCCAGCATGAGGAGTCTGGAATGCCTGGCTGGCAGCCCCATTCTCAAAATACATCGTTCCTTTCTAGAGACAGCAGCTGTTTGTTCTCTGACAATTATAGAGCATCTAAGATTATTTCCATTGAAGTTAATAATCTGTGCAGTCCAGTGAGAACAAAATTGGGTCATAGATGTTTAAACTGGCCCAATTTCAGTGAAGACTCCTGGTAAACTCATGGTTACACACAACCCTATAATTATCAGGCTCAGTTTGGGAAGCTGAGTGGCACATGCAGAAGGCTGGGGCAATAACACAAAATATGTGCACTGAGCTTTGTTCTGCCGCAAGCATGGCCAGTCTTTTGGCCAGGGTAATTCCTGTAGACTGAAATGAAGGTGAGGGTTGCATGCACTTTGTGTCTCTTCCTATACCATCGCAAGAGGTCTGTACCTTTTGCAAGGAAAATCCAAGTATTTCCCCAGCCCGTGACTGATGCAGACACCAGGGATGTGAAGGCACAATGCCTTGGGCAAAAGGCTTCTTCTAGGATATGTGAGCATCCATCTGCATTTCAGTTGTGCGATGGGCTTGTCCATCCCATGACAAAGGGGGCATTGTGAGCTTCTAGAGAAAATGGCTCACAAGTGTGTATAGACAGGAGAGTTGTCCTGGCAAAGCAGGATCAGATTTGAAGCCCCAGGTCCTTGTTATGCTCTAGTCTCTCCATGAAACTTTGGGCAAAACATAAGCATTCAATCGTTTTTCCACAACAAAGCTGAGGATATTAATTTTTATTGTTTTCAAATGCTCTGTTTACCAGAATTTGATAATTTTAAAGCTGAAGAATTACATTGAAGCTGGTGGACAATACCTTGTGACTGCAAGAAAGACCTCCGTGCTTCTGACTTCCATTGAGTTCCTGCCCAAGCAGGGCACAGAAACCAGAAGCCATGAGCCACTGAGATATGTATATCAGGAACAGTAGCATTTAAATGAACATGATAATTTCCATTGAGAAAAGTTGTCCTTATTGTTTCTTTTTTGTTTGTTTATTTGGGGTTGGGGTTTTTTTGGTTTGGTTTGGTTTGGTTTTTTGTTTGTTTGGGGGTTTTTTTGGGTTTGGGTTGGGTTGGTTTTGTCTTTTTTTTATTTTTTTTTTTTTTTGGTTTGATTTGGTTTTTTTGTTGTTGTTGTTTTTAATTTTCTTGGGTTTGTTTTTGTTTGTTTTTTTTGTTTGAGCAGTGGTAGGAAGAGTGAAAATGGATATCAATCTAACTGCTTATTACAAACTTTCTCCTGCTTTTTTGTACCAGTTTTGGCTCTTACTGTATGTCCAGAGGTCATACTGAGGCACTATAGGCATTTCACTGGGGCGAACCTGAGTTGCTGCATAGCATTTTGGACATCCTTAGTCACTGAAGAAATGCAGGTACCATGAAAGGATAATTAAGCCCACCTAAGAATCCCAAAGTGTGTCAAACAGCTAACACGGAGTCTTGTGTAATAACCTACAATTAGCATGTAATGCCCAAGGCATCTGCACATTGACAACATGGTTTAATCCAGTAATAAAGTAGGCTAAAATGATTATTATAGCTAATAGTATTTTTAACAGAAGTAAAACTACAGAAAAGAAGCTACAGAAACATATTGATTTCAGCTGTGCCTTCCAGACAAATCTGTATAGATTTTGTTATTTATGGTCCATTTTTCAAAAAGGACACAAGGCAAATGTAGAAATCCCTGGCTTTATGAAATGGATGGTTATGCATCAAAATTAGGGATTTGCATGTTTAACTGCCCATATTTGTATCCTTCTATCCAGTTTGCATATGCAAAGGTGAAGATTGTTATATTTATCAGTGCATAAATGAAAGGAGAAGAGATAAATGACCTGGTTTGCAGAGGTGCTGAGCACATGCAGTTTCCATTTATTTCAACTGGAGTGTGAAAAACAGGCCCTAAGTAACTGGCTCAAGCTCACACAATGCATGATTGTCAGTGCCAGTAAGAAAATCCAGAAATCCTTCCAGTCTAATCCTCCCAGTCTAAATCCTCCTCAGTCTAAACTGTAGACACAGTCTCTCCTAGAAATAATTTTTTAAAAAAAAAAAAAAAAATCTGTCCAATAGCCTGGCCACACTCTCATTCCTATCCTAATTTGCTAAAAGAATAAAAAAAATGGAACATGAAAAACTCCTGCATAATCTTTAATGACTAGCAAATAATGCCAAGTAGGGCAAGTAAATATGTGTGAAGCATTGCTCACACACCCATCAACTTGCATGTGTGTCACAGATGGTTTTAGTGAAGAGCCAAAAAGAGAAGGAGAGAAAGGAAAAGGAAAACAAGTCCAGATAAAGAATAAGCTAGAAAAAGAGACAAAGACATTCTCTGTTACTTAAAAATAAAAAACACTTAAAAATGCTGCAAAAACTAATGATCAAAAAAAAAGCACCATTCCCTTTCCTTGATAATGTGTAGGCTAATCTCTACATAAATAGAAATAACAGCCCTTTGAAATGGCAATGATTTGCTTGGAAAACATTCATTAAAAACGTCCTGCAATTATTGACTCTATCATTATTTCTTGGCAGCAGCTGAGTCTCACTGCATCTTGTGTTGTTTCTCCAATGAAAAGCAGAGCATTGTTTGGTAAAAAACCCCTACAAAACCAGAAACAACAAAAAAATCAGACCAGCAAAAACCCCACAAGGACATTGTATTTGAAATATGTGCTTGGTGACACAGAGCTGATTGCCCAAAGGAATCAGGATACATATATTTGTATTATTGTACATGTGAGTAGCTTGAATCATATACTGCTCTTTCTCTTTGTTTGGATTATGCAGCTTGGCTGGGCAGCCATCCAAGAGATTCACATTAAATTCTAGCTATATTCAGCACAAAAGTCATCTAGCATCAGAGGATCAAAGTTACATCAACCAACAAGCACTAAGGAATTGATAAGCCACTAAAATTAGGTCATCTCCTAGCAGCTGCTTTTGATGGATGAAGTAGAATTTAGCCTCAGGTTTTCTATTTAAAGATCTGTTACAGCATCTTTTCCTGCAGCTACAATGAGAACACAACAAAGTATAATGCTTCTGATTAAATGTTTAATCATTACTCTTTACTCTTCTGATTGTTTCTGCCATGGCACAGATTCACAGCAGCTACTATTTGCAGATTTCCTAGTTCTTTTTAAACTGACATTAAAACAGACAGGATTTTTAATTCCTTAGTTGAAAAACCTAATAAATTATTTTTTAAAACTGTGGATAAAAATCTTTCAAAGATGTTTGCTTGCCTCACTTAAAGAGACAGACTGTCATTTAATGGAACTGAAAATTAATATCTAAGCAATTATCTCACTACTGTGCCCTCTGGAAGAATCACCACATCACTAGGAACTGTATGAATACAAGAGAACATATCTGTGCATAAGTACATGGGGGGTGGGTAAAGAAATTCTTATGTTTTCATGATATTATTTGTGGCTACTTTTTGGGAAATGATCTCATTAATCTAATTAACTCATACTTTAAAAAGTACTAGCAAGTGCACTAGGCTATGTTTGTTCATTAGTGACCAGCATTATAATTGCTAGGGTACAACATATGCCCTACCAATAAATGCTTTTGGTATCAGGGTAATACAAATAGTGTCATCATTATCATCATTAGCATCAAAACCATGACGAAGCTTTAGAAGAGAGTTCAAAAGGAAATGAACAAAAAAACCTGAATTAGTTTCAAATGCGTAGAACCTGCCCTTGACCTGTTCAGAAGGTCGGCTGGCTGCAGCTTGTGTAAAACACAGTTGTGTCATCATTTCAAAAATGAAGCTAATACAGTACTTCATTGTCAGAATTTTCAATATGACATCCCTCAAGTCTGTTAAAATCACTAGAATATTATTTAAATAACCTTGGGAAAAAAAAGGAAGGGGAAAGAAACTACATCCATCCAATGAAAAAAACAAAGTAAATAGTCGTCTGCCTTTTCAAGCAAAAATTGATAGGGGACAAAGACTGAAAAATATAGTACATGACAATGCCACATAAGACACATAACTTTCTACAAATGACAGACATGTGCATGCTGCTCTATAGCAGTCATCTTCTGTGTTCCCTTCTGCCAGCCTTGTAAGTGGGCTGTTGCTGGGAAAGAGTCACAAGAAGTTGAAACTCGCTGTCGATTCCATTCCAAATTTGGTGTGGCCAGTCTTTATTACTTGTGAAAGCAACATTCAAAAGTCTAGATCTAGCTTTTTCCAGCTACATACCTTTTCTTCAACAGAAAGCCTAAACTGGGTGGGGAGGGAGAGTGGGGGGAGGAATGTGTAATAATATGTCTGGAGCAAACAACACATCTAAAACTTTTTCTTTTCAAGAAAGAATCTTTGCAGGAAGAATGTAAATGAGTTTAATTTATCAGTTCTGCTTAGCACCATATTCTGCTTGGATCTCAAGCTAATCAGCTTTGTCTTTTGCTTGGGGCCTCAGAGAAAAAGCCAATCAGGGAGCTAGCTTGTAGGTGCCTATCTGGCTCATGGAGTAGGACATCTGGTGAGATGGGGATGCTTTGATGCCATATAAATTTCTGACAACCTCAGCTGAAGGCTGTCTGTCATAACATCTGCTGTCTTACTGCGTTATGACCATGCTATGCATTCAGCATATCTGATATTACACTATGTAAATCTTAGGATTTCAGTTTTGTCTGGCCTAAGTAGAAATAGGATCAAAATGCCTCTTCTGTGCTCTAGCTAGCCTCTTTGGCATGTCTTAGGATTAACATCCTTTCTGTTAATTTGTTTACTACAGCCACCTCCTAATAACTGTGTGCTTAAGGCAAAACTGGCCAAAGATGCCAGAATGCTACAAGAGTTTGCTTACTTCGTGATATTGCATCCCTGTATCGATCTAAGGAAATAAAAACAACATCCTCTATTGTTAAGCAAAATACCCAACACTTTTTCCACTGAATAAAACCATGTATTTTCACTAGGTCCACGAACTTTGTTTAACTGAGGACAGAGAAGAAGAATAACATTTTCAGGAGAAACTGTATTATCCTGGTAACTTTTTCTGGCAGTGGATTTCATTTAAATTTAAACCAATTACTGAATATTTCTTTCTTTCAAATTATTCTTATTCTTGACAGTGACAAACATGCATAAATGACAACAGGAGTTTAGATTACACAGTATACTGAATCTGATACTAATCTCAACACAATGTAACACTGCTTAACCCATGACCATACACTAAAACTTGATTGCTCAAAAATGGTCCTGAGGCACTTTTGAAAAACCCAATGGGCCAATTTATCATTTGACAGTTTGAAAAATCTACATTTTTTATAACTGCATAAAAAAAAAAAAAATCTTTCTTTTGCTTGTTTCTTTTCCTAGGGTCATTTGCTTCAACAAATCATGTGATGATCAGAATTTGGGGATAATCTAAGAAGGAGGAACTGCTGCCCTTCTCTTTTGTGCCATTACCAGCTTTATCAACTATCAATATCCTTGAAAAGATAAATGGAAATAGAAATAAAACACCAGGAAAAAAAAAAGTCAGTGCAGTAATTTCTCATATTTAGGGCATTTGTTTGGTATGCTACAGTTTCTAGTTTTGATAAAACACTGTGTTTTTAAATATCAGATTCATCATTGTGATTGTGAGAAAGTGTACTTTGTTAAAAATAATGTGAGGAACTGAAAACAGATCAAGTCACATTATTATGAGCTGTAGTTCTATTCACCAGGTATGAAAGCTCTAATAGTTGTAGTTCTTCTTGCATGCCCACACATGGTTGCTATGCATTATGTTCCAAAACACAAATGCACAAAACTGCTGGCAAGAGTCAGTAAGAAGAGGAAAATTGTGGCTACACATTTTTTAGATGAGACTACCTGCTTCTTTTAGGTCTCTTTGCCTCTGCCTATGTCAGAAGAGTTGTGCCATCCTATCTGTATCTTCTTGGAAGGGCAATATGTCCTATTTCCACTTAAAGGTTGAGAGTTTGGCAAGGAACGTTCTGATCTTCTAAGAGTGAACAAACATTGTGCAAGATCTCATTATAGAGATCCCAAGTTGCCAGCCTAAAATGCTTTACCAGGCAATCACTATTTCCTGGGTATGCTTATGTACCACAAGGAGCTTGATATTTACGCAGCTTGCAGTATGCTGCGCATATAAAAATCAGATACAAGAGGGAAAAAGTGTTTATGGAAGAAGAGGTTGGTATACACTGACACATTTTGATGGGTTACTAATCTAAACAAGCCAAAGCAAAGATTAAGCTGACAGTATGAGGTTTGGTTTGTGGTCATGTGTGCTGAGGAACCAGCTGTGCCAGCTGTCTTTCAGAAAGTGTTCATGCTGTTTTCCACACCCATGAACTGCACTGGAGAAGAAAACTGTGAAAAGAATAATTAGACTCACAGAATCAAGCGCTTGAGCCTGTGTAAATTAAGAAATAGGATTAAGGTTTCTCTCTGCCTCTTAATTTAGCCACTCCACCAGGCTGTCCAAGATCAGTTCCTGTGGCGAAGTTCAGTTACACACTTCATACCTATAGACAAGTAAATAATATAAAACGCAGACAGATATTCTGCTGGAATTCTACCTCCTTTCAGTGAATGGGCAGTAACTCAATACTTATGTTTATCCTACTCATTCAGCATGAGATCTCAGGTGTCATTTGCTGCATGCTTTTCAAATCCTACAAACAAAAGAGAAATTTTCTTTTCCTCAGGCTTTTATCTGACTTCTACATCATATGTTCACATTGTTTCTTGTTTTAGTTTTCCCTTTAAATAAACCTGAATACATTCACTAAAAGTGTGATGTCATTACTCGCACTTTTAGATGCACAAAAGGATGAGTTTCAGTGAGAAAAACGTTAAATTTGTCTATACTGTAAGCTATTTTGTGTGGCCAGTGTGAGTTGCCAGCTCCAATTCTCAGTACTCAAGAGCACTCTAAATTTGCCAAATATGATTCTCACTGCCATCAGTTTCTGCTGTGAGGGTTCAGTATTTCTGCATATCAGATCAACACCTCTAAACATGGATATTCCTAAATCAAGAACCTACTGCTCTTCCCCAGCCACCTAGGTTCTCCTCTTCACCTGCTGTTTCTCACCTTTTCACCGACTGCATTGCACCAAAGCTGCCATCTTCCTTTCCTACCAGGTCATTAAGATTTGGATTGCAGCACAGGTAGCATCTTTACTCTTGTGTCTAGTATTTAGCTCCAGAAAACTGCTGACAGCAGCAATTTCAAGGGAAATTTGCAATGAAAAGTCTCCTCCCATTTGTGTATGTGCATACATGTGTACGTAGCAGAGGTTAATGAAGAAAAAAATTATAATTTTCCCTTGTCTTTATCTTGTCTAAAAGTATCTTGTCCAAAAGCCCTTGATCACATCACTTTTTCTATCCTGCAGCTTG
Source organism: Turdus rufiventris (assembly GCA_013186435.1). NCBI lineage: Eukaryota > Metazoa > Chordata > Aves > Passeriformes > Turdidae > Turdus > Turdus rufiventris. The sequence goes on from PYHW01009276.1 coordinate 1,001,145, forward strand.
TTGCTGAAGGTATGGAACCCACTCTGGGGTGCTCTACCCCTTTAACCTTTCCCCCCCTGCTCCACAAAGGTTTGGGCTGGGGTTGCTTATCTGGGGCCAAGACCCATAATTGTGAGTGGTTTCAAAGAAGTAATGAGAATAACATGAACAAAAACAAGAAAGAAGAAGATTATTCACTAAATAAAAAGGGGGAAAAAAATCACACTCAGGAATTTATGTAAATGCAGACTAGGCTTCTAAGTGCCTAATGGTAGAAGACCCACATCTCGGAGCTGTGAAATCAAGAGGACAAAACCCATTTTATATGTGTTTGTAGGGGAGGATTTGACCTTTTCCAGCTAAGATTCCTAGAATTAAAGCTTACTCTTGAGATGCTGCCAGCGACTTGTGTAAGCTTTGCCTAGTTTAAGTGGTTCAGAAAGTTACATTCACAGCTACACCAAGGCTTTTTCGACTTAGTTTCAATAGCAGTAATGAATATATGAAATATTTTACTTCCATTTTCTTTGCTATATATAGCAATTATTCTGTCATTCATCAAATGTACACAAATTTCTTTTCATATGTAAATAGACCATTTGCTTCACAGCTCTAGCCAAACAGTTGTGCAGTTCTTTGTTAAGAAGATAATATATTTAATGACGGAGTGCCTTGTTTCCATTGTATGGAACAGGTGTTGTTTAATGGCACAGACATTGTAACATTATATTCATTTATTAATGTGAGTGTAACGAACATATTGTAGAGACATGAAGGTACTGGTCTCATGGTTAGGGTTAGTGGTTTCTTATGATGTGGTAAGTGTAGGATAGTGGCTTAGATTCAGACTGCAGAGAAGCAGGAGTTCATTATAGCAAATCCAAGTGATGTGGCTGGTTTTGGCCCTTGTTCACTTTTGAAAAGCAGAGAATACATGAAAGACTTCATTAAAAATGTGCAAGTTATTCAGTGTGGTTAATTTTACGTTGGCTTCGCTCCCACCTTCTTTCAAGACTGTGTATGTGAACATGCTTTCTGAAACAGCAAAACCAATCTGCAATGCATTTATGTTGTTTGTGGAAACATACACAATCCCTAGTATCCTATTTCATGAAGAAACCTGTCTTCAAATATAAAGGAAGTCTGTAGGTGATCCACTAACGCCATGAAATAATGCTTGCTTGGATAGTGCAGCTACAGAAAGTTGGTTTTCTGCTCTTTTTCACACATTCTGCTACATTTTAAAGAGTTTCTGCTTTGAGTCCTACTTACCAAGAATTTCTGCCCAGTCAACTGGCAAAGTAGCTATAGCCGCACAGGCAAGTCAGGTGAATGAGTGAAGTAACTAAAGTATCTGATTTTTCTTATTGTGTGAAATTACTCAGTATCAGTGAGCAGGCCAGAATTGACAAAAGCAGTTAAATGCCAGCAGTGTCCCTTTGCTTTATGGAACTCAAAAGCCCACCTCAGTTTGTTTGGACACATTTAATCTTTTTTATCAAGTGCCTTATGCTAACTTTGTGGCTTGTTATCACCATTATGCAGTGGTATGTATTTTTTTCTATCTAGCTTTTTGAAAACATTGTCTTTAAGAAGGTATGTAATGAAGTAATTCTGTTAGAGCGAAGTTAATAAATATGACTAAATCCTCATCTCTCTACCTTCTTACATATGACATATCTTAGTTTTTGTTTCATCTAGCAATTTAATAATCTTAATCATGTTAATCAGTATTTCACTTCTATCCATAATGTTAATGGGTCCTTTCAGAGCACTTTGTATACATCAGCCACAACCACTTTTTAGTAAAGCAAATGACAGCATCCCATCAATTATTTTCATTGCTACTTTCTCAACTCCCATCAGTTCCCAAAGTTTTGCTTTTAGTGAAGGATCAACAAGAGAACAAGGTAGCTATGAAATAAAGTGCTAATGTTATTCAAATATTTTCTTCACTCTTTTCTTGACTCTTCTTTACATTTTTAAAAGGAGTTGAACAAATGACCCCATGACGTTACCTTTTCTTCTTTCTTAAACTGAAAAACCTATTTGCCTTATTTTCTTCTCACTACACCATTTTGCAATATTCCATCTCCAGTTGCAGCTGAATACTTTTACAGTTACAACTCAGTAAACAAGAGGACAAACAGATTCATTAGCTGCTTTCCAATTCTCTCATATGAGGCTTGGGATCAAGGCATGGAGTGCACAATTCAAGAGAGGAAATCACTTCTGTGTTCATGGTCAGTTCCGAACTGGGGAGAAAAGTCCCCATGCATGATGATCCCTATACCTTGAAAGCTCAGCCCAGATAAAAAGATAAAGCCCAGCCCTGTGCTTGAACTTGCCATGGGTATGTAGGAGAGACAAAATATTTGGGACCTTTATTTGAGCCACTTCACAGATTTGCTGCCATATGTCAAGCCAGTTAAAAATGTGCCTTTGCTCTCTCAAAGCAGGCTCTGCTCCACATTCCACATCTCATCACATTTCATCCTCTTAACTTGGGCAACAGCATCAATCTTCTTGTCCCTCTCTTTTCACTCTCTCTTCCCTGAAGACCCGATTTCTTCTAAGAAAACTGGTTTTACTGAGCCACCTCCCAAACCTGCTGCAGGTTACCGAGAGTAGGGGAGTCATCATCCAAGGGCACGTAGGTTCATTTTGCACTGTAATAGTTACACGTGGTGCAGATGCTCATACACAATAGGGGTTCCTGTCTCAGCCATGGCCTATCTGGACATTGTAGAAGCACACCCTGATATAGAGCCTCTTCCCAAAGAAATCTGTCTGCCTAGCAAGTAGGACTGACAGTGGATTTGTTTTGAGTGGAGGCATGGGCAATTTGCCTACTGTTACAAAACACGACAGAAAACTGGGAGGAAATGCATCCTTTGGCTTCCCAACACAATACTGTATCTGACAAGCCACATCAGGCTGTTCTACTTAAATAGTTTTTAACTGAATTTATTATTAACCAGAATGAATTCTATAACAAGATGGGAATACTAGCCAGCAGCCAGCTGTGACAGACCACACAGCCTTCCCAGAAGCCTGGCTGCAGCTCATCCCTTTGAGGACACAGACCACAGCACAGGATTGATCACAAAGGTTGCATTATCAGCTCTTCTTTTTATTAATACCTCAATTTTGTCACTGGCCACCAGAGACCTCAGGAAAGGTTTATTAAGTATGCCTGCCATGTAAATCAGATTTTAAAAAATCACCCTCTCCAGGGTGAAACTGACTTCACAGCCAAGTTTACCTACCAAATTGCTCTGCAATCTGGACATCAAGAGGAGAGGCAGCAGGGACAGTTAAATCCATACATGTCTCTGAGTGGACATTGCTCAGACATCTTTACTGCACAGACTTCAAGGCTACAATATGACAGCTTTATACCTGAACTGGAAGCAGAGTGGGCAAAGCAGTTTTCTTATCTCTCCCATGGTAAAAACAGTGTAAAACTTTCAACAGCATCCTCTGAACTAGCTATCCTCTGAAATACAATGCTCTACATGCCAGTTAGAGACACGAGGTATCACACTCAATATTAATTTTTCACAGAGTATGCTTCTATGCCCATCAGGAGATCACACTATTATCTGCAGCAAAAGCTTTTCTTAACTGATGGAAAAATAATTTGATGTTGGCCAAGAGAAACACTATTTCTCTACATAGGAAAATGAAAAGAATATATTCTTAAATGGACAAAAAGAAATCTCTGATTGATAGAAAAAGGCAAAGAAATTCTGGTCGCATCTCTGCATCTGTCAGTGATATTGGCCAACTTACCCTGAATTGTCAACAATGTAGCTAAGAGCAAATTCTGACCAGTAAATTATGCTGCATTTTATCTTATTATTAAAAGAATTACTAGCATGCAAAATGATACCAAATCATAGCAGAATGAAAATAGCAAAGCAGGTAGGTAGAAAAGAGAGGTGATACAAGGTTTTCCAGAAATAGTTGTCCCTGAACAATAAAGGTTCTCTGTGAAAAAGCCTTCTAGTGGGAAGATTAGTATCTTTCAACTATTATTTTGAAAACACTACTCTTCCTTTAATAGAATAAACCTGTTAATATTGCCCTGGAGCACTTCAGTGACAGTAAAGGTATTACACTATTTTAAGAAATTATCTGTCTCCAAATTTGTGTTTTCCACCCTAAAAGGAATAATATTATTACAAATAATCAGTACAGACTTTCTTTAAGGAAACTTTTAATGCTTTTTTCTTCAAAGGTTTATGAAGACTAAAGAATGCTCAAGCATCTGTGTAGTGAATCTAGAGCCTATACAGCTGAGGGAGATACAATAATCAGTGACAGTATAATTCCCACTTTCTGAAAATTGACTGTGCCTGAAGTGATGTGACATATATGGGTACAATGCAGTTGTTATATGGTCTCAGGCAGAGTGCAAGGGACAGTCAAGTCATGATGTCACTAAACATAGCTATCATTAAATTATTTTTAAATTTTAACACATGAAACATGATACTACTAGCCAACAGTTACTGGACAGACCAGCTGGAGGGATCTACTAGCAGCATAATTCAGGATGTAGACATTCAAGACATTGCATACGAATCTTAAAATAAGCAAAAAGAGGGGTAGAATTCCAGAATTATTTTTAAAAATAATTTCATAACAACCCTCTCCACCATACCAGTTACTCAGTGTTTCAGGACACTCTCTAGTAACTGCTGTGGTCTTGCTATCATGATCTCATAATGAATTATCATTACATAATGAGCTAAAAAAATAGTATCTCATTATCAGTGCAGTAAAACTCCTTATATTCTAAACAGAAAATGCACTCACAATTTATAGATATTAGTTCCTGTGTTTTCTTCCATCAGCTTCCTAAAACCTACTTGTTAGTGATCTCATGTGATTTAAATTTTCTTCTTTGCCTGTTGACAGCTGCTGGGTGGCATACAGACTAGAATGGGCCAGAATGGAGCAAACGGCACAGCAAGAACTTCTACAGCAGCACCGCACTTGGCACATTTAGAAAGGAAACTCAGAGCAGAGGTTGTGCAGTACCAGCATATAGAATGAATGTTAGTAAGTGACAGGACTCCAGAGCAGAAGGGCTTCCTTACATCATCTACCATTACCTGGAGCTGCCATGATGTTGTATTGTGAGAACACTACTTAAGAAATACTGTATTTGTTTTTTTTTTTCTTCTTCAGTGATAGTAATCATGTTTACCCATTCTCACCATTCTCATACTACAGACTTCTAGTTAATGAGCTAATATATTCCTCAAGTTATGCAACACTCCTGTAAGATTTTTCAGATTACAAATGGATTTTTTTTCTAGGTACTATATTGCCATGTAGACCCAAATTATCAACTGACCTGCATTAATTCAGAACTTCAGAAAAGTCATTATGCAACATAGCAACAGAAGTACAGGAGCAGAGGTTAGTCATTACCATGCCACTAATTGAAGTGACAGCACTAAAATCACATTAGGGAAGAATTTCAAAAGGCTACACCTACAGGGTCTAAGTAAAGAACATAAATGAAGTGTTAATTGAAAGTCAGAGAAGTAGCAAGTTATGAAAATAAGATAGTAAGAGTTACAGAGGAAAGAGACTCTGCTGATTGAAGAGAAATTATTTATAAGGCCAACTGCTGTAATTTGGATAAAAATCTGTTCAGGAGCAGACAATTTGATATTCTCTTATTTATGTTGAATTGAACACCATGAGAGATGCTAAATCCATACAATGGGGAACTCAAGGAAAGCTGACCATGCCTGACATTTAGGATAAAATGCCATGAGGTTGCACTCTTCTTTTCATTTGCCCTCTGTACTCCTCCATTACTGCCTGCTGGCAACACGTTCAGAAGGAAACCTGAGCTGCCCTCAACAGTAATGAAGCGCCATTGTGTTTTAACAGCATGCTTGACTTACATGTTTCAGTGTTATTTTTGGCAGCCATGTGATAAACCCCCAAAACTCTGTGTGTGCACCTGCAAGTACATTAAATTTAATTCACATGAGAAGCAGGCATAATTCTGTCTCAGAAATGAATATAATATCAAGGCTTAAGCTTTCTAAAAGTGTTTTTTTCCTATCTGATGCTTATTTGGGCAAAGACAAATCTGCTTGTCCTCCTGGGAAACACAACAGCAATTTGCAGCAGTACATTTGCCTTCCCTCCCACTCCAACCTTTAGCATTTTCCCAGTACTGCTGCACTCCTATACAAACTAACCATGGTACTGGAAGCAAATCTCAATCCTTGCCTCATGCCTCCTCTACCTCAGGATGCAGAATAGACTACGATGGACCACTGGGCTTCAACACAGAGCTTCAGTGCTACAGCAGGACTCTCTATGTAAGGTTAATGCCATTTCAAATGCAAATATAAGGTGTTTGCAAACTTATCAGCATCAGTGCTGAAAAATTCAAGCTGCTGATAAGCTTTCATCCAGGCAGAGTAGCATCTGAAGAGAAAACACGGAGTGTCTCCCATGATTACTCCTCCCCATGGTCTCAGAGTGTCCTTCGCATGATGGATAGGTCAGAAAAGAAGAGCAGTATGGAAAAGCATTACAGTAATTTCACAATTATAAGCCACACTATTTTGACTAAAATTTTGGTCCAAACCCAGAAGTTCGGCTTATAATCAGGTGCGGCTTATATACGGACAAAGAACGAAAAGTTGCCAACACCTGGAAGTGAGGCTTATAAACAGGTGTGGCTTATAATCATGAAATTACTGTAACTATCAGCTGCCATATCTAAGGCAGGTGAGCAGAGCAGGGTACTATGGACAGCCCCAAGTTAACCTCAAACACAGCCAACTCAGGTATCAGGCTGCTTTGGTCTATACCACTTGAAGCTCTCTGCAGGTTACTTTTTGATCCTTCTTCAGCAGTGTGGTCTCATTTCTGGCAAAACCAAAACAACCAGTGGCATTTGGAAGATATTTTCCTTGTCAGAGCAACACATATAACAGCCTTTGCAGATGGCAAGAGATTGCTGGGCTTGAACACGCAACGCTCTTCCCTTGCAATACTAACAGATGAAGATTTAAAGGACTTAAGGAGCAACATGAAAAGCAGGAATGGGGAGCAGTGATGAGCTCCAGGGCCTTGAGGAAGGAGAATATTTGGCATGGCTACAACATACAGTGGGTGAAGACCTGTGTAAGCTGCTGGCAACATTGGCCAGGACCAGGGCAGTGATTGTCCTCTTGTACTCAGCATTGATGAGGCCACACCTTGAATCCTGTGTTCAGTTTTGGACCACTCACTACAAGAAGGACATTGTGAGGCTGAAGATTGTCCAGAAGGGCACCTGAGTTGGCAAAGGGTCTGGAGCACAAGTCCGGTGAGGTGCAGCTGAGAGAGCTTGGTTTAGCCTGGAGAAAAGGAGGCCCAGGGGAGATTTTATACTGCCTACATCTGCCTAAAAGGAGGTTGCGGCAAGGTGGGGGTTGGCCTCTTTCACAAGTTATAAGTGGCAGGATGAGAGGAAATAGCTTCAAGTTGCACCTCATTTTGGGGAGGGATTGGATATTGGAAAAAATGTCTTCAGTAGAAGGGCTATCAAAGTTGGAACTGTTCAGGAAGTGGTTAAATCATCACCATCTCTGGAGGTTTTTAAAAGATGTGTAGATGTGGTGCTTAGGGGTATGATCTACTGGTGGGGTTAGCAGTGTTAGGGCTATGCTTGGGCTTGATGATCTAAAGGGTCTTTTTGACCTAAATGATTAAACTATTCTAAGCTACCTGTATGCTGTACCTGGTTACTGCTGAGTCATTTGGTGCCTTTGTGCAAGTCAAAACCCTCTGAAGTGTCTCAGTTTCTTCCCTTTGAAAGCAGATTAATGTTTACTTAGCAGAGTAAACCTCAGAAACACCAAAAGACTGCCCTGCACTTTGAAGCTCACAGATACCGTTTTACAACACAGAGTCATTCCTTTTTCTCCTGCTGCTGTTTTCCATGTGAAAATGAAATTATTCCATGAACACTGAAATGAAATCTGGTTAATAATGGAGGTCAAACCTTTGTCCCTTCAGATTTCTTTCCCCAGTCACCTGTACCCAAACCTGCCTCATCAGTCCTCGCTATGTTCCTTTATGCACAAAGTTATGTATACTGTTCCAAGGAACCCCATGTTGACTGCTGGCAATCTTTTTACCTGCCTTCCCCTCTGCAGAGCTACTGCCTCTGCCTCTCTTCTTCTAGACAGAAAGCAGTTTCCACAAATCTAGTAAAAATATAATTATTGCAAGCACTCTTCAAATCCAGCTGAAGACTGAACAAGTTCAGAAGCTGCTTGTGAGGTCAAATAGCAGACAGACAGACTGATCATAAAGAAAGATTGCATAAACTTCATTTTCTTATGAAACCAAGCTACAGTAGAATTAGGAGATTCAACATGATGTTCCACAAAGACTGCAATTCATCTACCTTATACAATTTATTATACACCACCGTTTTTCATTTCACAGAGCAACACAAAATATTACACAGGAAAAAGAAGAGCTGATCCTTCATTATAGTTGTTATAGGGGTCATGAACCCTATTATAGGTTTTGCAAGCAAATATAAAAAAAGTAAGTACTGCATTGAAGAATTTCACTTAGAGTTAAAACCTGCAGAAAGGTGAACAAACAGAATTTGGATTTGGATTTATCATCAAATCACCACAAGCTAAGCTACACTATTTTAACTTACTGAAATATCAATGTACCACAGACATCTACAGGAATACTGTAGATACTATACTTCTAGATTTCAGTAGATACAGCATAGTTTTCCTCACAAACAGTCATGTCTGTATACCCAAATGCTGCTCCCACAGCTGAGCCCCATTCTGTGGCTGCTTTGCAGTGGTGTACGTGCTTTACATTTTGGTATTATGCACACTTCACTTTATAATGCACGAGCTTTCTGTTTAATTTAAGTTCCTCATTCCATTTGTGGTTGCCATCAAAGTAATTAACCTTGTTTAAAACTCACAGAATTGAAGAGTTGCCTCAACAGTATTGAAGCCTATGCCTTACTGATGACCTGCATCCAGCCATTTTAAATCAACAAACATGTCTTTTGCCTGACTCTTTTGAGCTTTTGTTCAAAAGTTTGAAGGCTGCTTACTGACAAGTGATTTGTTTCCATTAGAACATGGCTCATTCCAGCCATCCGTGACCATTTTGTACTTAGAGCTTTATAACCAGCACGTCTCAACATTCCTAAAATCCCAGAGAGGATCTGAAAATAGAATAAGAAATGAGCATTTAAATTAAAAGCAACAGCACTTGCATGAAGCTGCCAGGTTTTTATGGTAGATAGTGTCTTTTTGCCCACCCCCACTCTTCTCTACTCCCCCTTTTTCTCAGGGTTGTAAGCCATGTTTTTCATAATATTTTGCAATGCCACCTAGGGTTACACTCACTCTATTTATAGGGGCCTGTTTTAAAGTGAAACAGGTGTCAGATTGAATGAGGCTGTTGTCAGCATACAAGTCCTCTTGGGGAGGGGATGGAGGTTTACTACTTTCTGTACTTGGGGAATTTACAGTCTGATCACTAATCTCTCAGCAGGGCTCAGTAGGAGGAGGGAGGAAGGCAAAAGAACAGTGGAAGGAAAGGTTAGCTTTCTGCTGCAGCACTGCTGCCTCTCCCCCAGATCCATGCAACCAGACCCTTGCTTTTTCATGTGCTGAAAATGATCTGAGAGTTTGTAAAAGGGGCCAGGCAGACAGCCTGTCCTGAGGAATGAAATCCTTCCAACAGACATGAAATAGACAGAGCTCAGCTGAGAACAGGACAACTGAAGGCCCCTGTCTCACCTGTATCCCACCCACACCTTTCTGTTGATTACATCAGGGACCAGTCCCAGAGAACAAAGATCAGCATAGTGGTTTCATCCATGCCTCTCTATCTCATGCCACCTTTGCCATTGTTAAACCCTGAATAGCAATCTACTAACATCACAATTAGGAATGCTGCAAGGACACAAGCTACAGAACACTGTGCTAATAGTGTGTAGCAGTAAATACCAGCATAAAGAGTCCCTGGCACACTGAGCTCAGAGTCAGACCAAGAAGGCAATGAGTATGTGAATACATGAAGGGGATGGCATGGGAAGATGAAGTAACACTTAAAAAATAGTTTAGAGAAAGAAGTCACAGCTCATTGCTCATGTTCACTTTGTTTGCAGGATGACCATGCTTATTGCCTAGGTAGTGATTTGTAAGACTTAAATAGAGACCACTAAGACAGCTGACACAGACCAGTAGCAGCTCATGAATTAATCAATACCTATATCAAAACTAAGACTCCAGAACATGCCAGACTGCTACAGTAGCAAGGAAAAGATTTGCTACTTATTTAGGAACACATCCAAACTGCAGAAATCAACTTAACACACAGAGGGAGGACAAAGGTAATATGATAAAAGTCCGATAGCTGACATGAGGAAGGAGAATGGAACAAGAGAAAGCATGACAAGAAAGCATGGCTTTTCTTGCTGAGAACACTTAATGCATAATTGAGTGCCTTTTTGGCACAGTATAGAAATTAGTCTTTGGAAAGTGCAGGAATGAGAATCTCACAAATGGCATCAATGTGTAGGGAGAACTTGAGAGATTTGCAGCATCAACACCAGAGGCAAGGTTTGCACCATGAAGACTGCAAGCAGAGGTATCAGGGTAAAGATGGCATAGAAAGACAACAACAGAGAATATTTGATAAGATTACACTGGTGAGAATGATTTATAGGTATCTTGGATTTTTCTGGCATCACCAGCATGCCAGTTTGGCCATATGATATAAATTTTTTAAAGTATTCACAGGTGTTCATCATGAACTGGAAGCTAACAACTTCAATAACACCTGAAACTGAGAGGATCTTTAAATATACCTCTCTTCCAGATTTTTCTTGAATGTGGGTTAGGCGACTATATTGATTTCCATTGCAAGAAAGTCATCTGTAGCTCTTGGAAATATGTAAGTCGCATAAAAGTGCCATATTTATCCAAGGAACAAGGTGTTAAGGCAAATGGATTTGCATGTGCAAAAATCCCAGTTCAGCATGTGTTTGTGGATTTACCGTGATTCATCAGTCATTCATGTTAATTGGCTATACAAATAACAACTTACATTTTAAATTTAGTATTTGTACTTGGAGTTATCACTACTGTACAACTCATCATGGTATTTGTGGTTTCTTTTGTGTACTTATTTATGAACACTTGGGGTTTAAATATAATGAAAATCACAAAAATATGAACAAATAATCACAAAAATATGAAAATCCCACTGCACAGAAATGCAGTGGGATTCTTTCAGAACTATTTAGTTTTGTTTATTAAGCAAGGAAACAAACTTTGAAAATAACAATGAAAAAATATCACATAACTTAATGGAAAATGGGATTGGGAGAAAACACACAAATATTTAAGTACAAAAGGTTACATTTCCAGATGAGCTCACCAGCTCCCATTCCTGAAAATGAACACCAGACCCACTGGATGCTGAGTGCTGTCAAAAATCTAACCACTTCTCTGAAGAGCCTAACTGGGAGCTGAACTGTCTTTGTAATCCAATCCCATTTGGGAGATGATGTGGCACACCAAATTCTTTGGAAAGAATTAGATCTCATCACTGCCATTCCTGAATTAATAGAACACAGTTGATAGAGCACTCTGTGCAATATAAATAATTTTAATAAGCAATTTGCATATAGTAAAAGCAAACAAGCAAACAGAATCTCTGAAGAATCAAAGGGGTTTTAACAGGTTGTTCTTATATTTGATACGGAACTCCAAAACAGGCAGCTGGATAAATCTCCATGTGCTCAGAGACCCTGGGCACAACTTCACTGGAGTTCCCTAACCTCCAGAACTTCTGCTTCTTCTTATGCACCAGAGGTAGAGTGCTGGAGACTATTAAAACTGCCGTGGCTCTCTTGCCTGCTGCACTACATTCCAAAGGATGGTACAACCATTTCTTCCTTCCCACCATCCCTAAATCTGTTGTGCTCAACTCCTCCCTCACTGCAGAATTCAGGTATGTAGCATGTCCATATCCTTTTATGGATGTGCTTATGTATCATGAAAATACACATGAAAATACAAAACCCAAGACATCGCAGACAGGTTATCCAGAGGAGATAATAAAGTCATTGCTTTCTTGGGTCTTGAATTAAGCTATAACAATGGAAATGCTTTCCAGGCATGGTCACCTACTAGTCTCCTCCAACCCTTCAGCTTTTGTCAGACCTCATACCTCTAAGGAAATGCTAATATCTTGACTTACAGGATGCAGAGATGACAATCGCTGTAGTCTTTCTTGTATCCTTAGGTCCTTATCCCTTATATTCTTGGCAACTGATCACTTCAAAATGATCACTATCTCTATCCATCTCAGTAAATCTGTTATCTACTAGCTTTAGCTCTTTGTTTTGCTCTACTCTCCTACAGGTTCAGATAATTTTGCTTTTTTTTCTCAGATGACAGTTTTTTCAATTATTTCTGCAAAATATCCTTTGTTTACTGTATTATATTTTCATTGTGTGACAGGCCCTCATTCTTGAGGGTCACCAAATCTGCATTTGAAAATTCCTTGATGGCTAGAGCAAAAGCTTGAACACCACTCCTTGTGCTGTACAAGTAACAAAATAATAAAAGCATCACTGTGCAGCAGGAACATCACATTCACCTTTCAAAGGGTTTACCACCCTTATGGAGTTAATTTACATTAACATAAATATTCCATTAGTAGAAATGTTTATAACATACTTCTCTCTCAAGAGGCATTCTGCAACAAGATTCTTCAACCACTTATGTTTAACTAATATGTATCACATTTGAATAATATAAAAAACAACTGAGTTAAGTGATTGAATGCCTGGAGAAAACCAATGTTAATTTCCACTAAAAGCAAAGCACATTCCCTTCATTTTGCCACTTAATTACTGCAGTATTTGGCCCATAAATAAAAAAACGGTGCAAGAAGTCTCCAATGATAGGTTGCTGACACTTATTTTTGTCCTCCCACATATCTCTAAAAAGGATTTTTCATATCAATAATTTCAAGCCTATTCCTGTAACCCAGAGCAATTATGGTAAGGTTGAATACCTGTTTCTCAATATGTCAGTGAGGTACAGTAATTTCACTACTATAAGGCGCACCCTTTTGACTAAAATTTTCCCTTGAACCCGGAAGTGCACCTTATAGTCTGTTGCGCCTTATCTGAGGGACAAAGCGGCGAAAGTTGACAACTTGGAAGTGCGAGCTACGAGGAGGAGTGGCCCCGCGGGGCTGTGCCGGGCTGGGAGGGGGAGTGGCCCCACAGCAACGTCGGGATGCGAGGGGAGAGGAATTCCGCAGGGCTGGGAAAGCCGGCATCGGGGCGTCCCCCATGCAGCATCGGGGTGGCCCCGGCATGGGGTGGGGTAGAAAGCCACCGAAATTGGGGCGGCCCAGGGGCGGGGGGAGTAGAAAGCCGCCGAAATCAGGGCGGCCCCAGCATGGGGAAGGGGAGAGCTGCCGAAATCGGGGCAGCGGCGGCACGGGGCCTGCCGGCATTGGGTCACCCGGAGCGCCAGGGGACTCCTGGAGAAGCAGGGCCCCGGGGACGCTCCATGGAGCAGCGGCAGCCATGCCCCGTCCCCAGGGACACTCCACGGAGCGGCAGCAGCCATGCCCCTGCCCCGTCGGGTACAGGCCGGCCCAGGGGCCAATGGCTACCGGGTTGAGGCGGGGCCTTGGCCAGCAAATGCGCAGGGAGAGCTGGGGGTGGAGCCTCAGTGCAAAAAAAAAAGTGCGCCTTATAGTCCGGTGCGCCTTATGGTCATGAAATTACTGTAATCTGATAACCTTGCAGGAGCTGGGCATGGGGTGGCTCCTGTATCCCAGGCTACATTTATGCCAAAAATCCACACCAAGAATATAGAGAACAATGCTTTCTCCCCAGTTCTAGTAGTATATTCTCCATGGTTCCCTAGAATTTTTCTGAAGAAGCTTTATAAATAAACTTCAGCAATTAAGTGATCCCCACATTATTCTGCTACTGTGACTTGCTGGTCATGTTTTAAAAACAGTAGCAATTACTTGCTCAAGGTAGTTGGTTAAGGTGAAGGACATACTGTTTCATATAAATTTCAACTCACTGATATCCAAAATAGATTGAGTTAGTTTTCCAGCCATATAAAAGGCAATCTTTTAAAAATTCCATTAAAATGAAGAGAAGGCAAAGGCAAATCAGTAAGTAAAGAAGGTATTAAAAAGCTTAACCAGCCTTCTAATTTATGCACAGAAAACATATCACTGACAAAGTTCAGACAAACTCAGAAGAAAGTCATGGCCATGAGCAGGATCACTCCTTTGACTTCAGTAGGATGAGGGCAATTTATTTTATCTGGAATAAAGCAGTGTACTGATGTCTTACATCATTGCCCAGTGAAGCTGTAACCCAGATTTCTACTCCAGGCATCTGGAAACTTATCATAAGAGTAATTTAAAGTGTAATTATTCCTACTTTATCATGGTTATAGAAAGTTAACTTGTTTTGTATGAACTTCTGTGAAATTTCTAAAACCCAGTTGCTACAAATTCAGTTCTAGAGACTGGTTTTTAAGCAGTCAGATGAGCATGCAAGAGAAAAACTCAGAAAGATTAATTTGAGCCTTGTAAAGCTTTAATTCTTTTCTTTAATGCTCTGGCTGTTAATTATTTCTTTCTGTAAGTAATAAAATCTTATATTCTTCACCAGAGTATGTGAAAAAAAACTGCAGAACGGCATTAGCAGGAAACAAATGTTTAATTTCAACTCAGGCTTCAATTACTTTTAAGAAAGAGGGTTTATTTCCCTGAATAAACCATAGGATCTCTTGTGTGCTCAGCCCACCCCAATTCTCTATCTTCGTGTCTAGAGTGCACACAAGTGCACTCTACACAGAGTCTTACAGGACCACCCTTTAATGCAAGTGGACATTCACCTTCTAAATTCCTGATACTGTGTGTGGCACATTGAGATGGCTGGCTATGATTATTGACTCCTATGGACAATGTATATTGAGAAATGGCTGAATCGCAGATCTCAGAGGATTTTAATCAGTGGCACAGGGTCTAGTTGAAGGTCTGTCATCAGTGGTGTCCTCCAAGGTTCTATACTGGGCCCAGCATTGTTTAGTCATCAACGACTTGGATGAAGGGGCAGCTGCCTCCTCAGCAAGTTCACTGGTGACACAGAGCTGGGAGGAGTGTCTGATGCCCCAGAGGGCTGTGC
>PYHW01009276.1:1016438-1040809 GCA_013186435.1 Turdus rufiventris
GGTGACCTGCTGGAAAGCAGCTCTGTGGAGAAGGACCTGGGGGTCCTGGTGGACAACAAGCTGTCCCTGAGCCAGCAGTGTGTCCTGGAGGCCAAGCGGGCCAATGGGATCCTGGGGGTGTGTTAGGAAAAGCATTGCCTGAAGGTTGAGGGAGGTGATCCTGTCCCTCTGCTGTATCTGGTGAGGCACATCTGGAGTGCTGTGTCCAGTTCTGGGCTTCTCAGGGCAAGAGAGACAGGGAGCTCCTGGAGCAAGCCCAGCGTACAGTTATGAAAATGATCAAGGGACTGGAGCATCTCTCTTATGAGGAAAGACTGAGGGAGCTGGGCCTGTTCAGCCCTGAGAAGAGATAACTGAGATGGGACCTGATTAATGTCTGTCAGTATCTAAAGGAATGGTGTCAGAGGATGGATCCAGGCTCTTCTCAATGGTGCCCAATTAAAGGACAAGAGGCAGAAACAGATGCATGCAAAGTTCCATCTAAACTTGGGGAAGAACTTCTTTACTGTGCTGGTGACCAATCACTGGTACAGTTTGCCCAGAAAGGTTGTGGAGTCTCCCTTACAGAAGGTATTCAACAACTACACGGGCCAATCCTGTGCCATGTGTTCTAGGACGGCCCTTTTTGACCAGAGAGGTTGTACCAGATGAGCTGCTGTGGTCCCTTCCAACCTGACCCATTCTGTGACTCTGTAACAGACTTATGGCAGCATGGGTATAAAAAAGTGCACAAGGATAACACCCATTAGGGACAAAGGACTGATGAGAAACAAAGGAATAAATGTGAAAAAAAATTGATGCAATTTCATTTTTAAGAGCCTCCCATTTCTCACATCCAACTTTTGAGGTCAGTTTAACACAAAGGCACAGGCAACTCAGTTTTTAGGGGTTATGTGAAGAAATCAAGCAGTGCTAAGAATAACTACTATGCCCATATAGAGATTGTCCACAACCATGTGCAAAAGGGTATTTATGTAGTTACTCTCAATCATAGCTTTTGTGTGTGTGAGTAGGAATTTTTTTCTACTTTGTAGAGGGTTCCACAAATTCAGAGATCCTTCTTATTTTCAGATATCATACCAATTATTATCTGCTGAGTGAAGGAGAGGTCTTATTTTCAAGAGCTGTTGAAGGAAACAGTCATATCTATATGACTCCTACCCAGTATTTTTGTCTTTGGGCATGTTAATTGGATAAAAGACCAAACCAGTTGAGCTGTTCTTCTGAACATCAATCAAACAAGGAATGTAAGGGTATGACTTTACACATGTAAGTATATTGATGAAATCTGCTCATATTTTTGAAGCTAGACAGGTACTACAATTCCTTACATGAAACTAATTTCTTAATGATGATGGACTGAGACTAGACCTTGGAAGAAAAACTTGGGGGTGTTTGTGGATTAAAAGTTCAATGTGATTCAACAATGTGCACTCACAGCACAGAAAACCATCTGCATCCTGGGCTGCATCCAAAGCAGTGTGGCCAGAAGGAGAAGGGAGGGGATTCTGTCCCTCTGCTGTACTCTGGTGAGACTCCACCCAGGACACTGCCTCCACCTCAAACACTCTGGGAAGACCTTACAGCAACCTTCAAGCACCTAAAGGGGGCTGGAGAGGGACATTTCACAAAGATATTTACGAAAAGGACAAGGGGGGATGATGGCCTTAAGGTGAAGGAGAGTAGGCTGAGATTAGATACTAGGAAGAAATTCTTTACTGTGAAAATGGTAAGGAAGTGGAATAGGTTACTGGGAGAAGTTGTGGGTTATCCATCCCTAGAAATGTTCAACATCAGGCTGGATTGGGCTCTGAGCAACCTAGTCTAGTAGAGGGGGTCCCTGTCCACACAAGAGGGAATTGAAACCAGGTGATCTTTTCAACCCTCCCATTCCCAACTCTAACCATTCTATGAGTCTAATTAAACTTTTATTCTCTTGCATAATATTCATTTAAGTACACACACATAGACAATTCAAAACAGAACCCACATGTTTCATGGAACTTCTCCGTACCCCAGATACTTCTTATATGCTAGCTAGATAGTAGAAGAATACTTATTTTACAACTGGCTTATTGTGCAACTCCCAGCATCTCTGCATTGGACAGCAAACACAGTTTCTCTGTTTTAGTAATTACTGGAGTAATTAAAATGTTGCTATTAGAATGAACAATGCTACTTGCATCAAATGTAGGACAGAACTGAAATAAAATAAAAACTCTGATGTGTGTTAATGGAAATAAAACTCGGGTTATAGAAAGAAATAAGTCCTTAATCGGACTTGGTAAAACACAGGGCAGTAAAGCAGAGTGGATGGATTTCTAAGTGCATGGAAGTAATCAGCATGAAGCTGTTGTGGAAAACTTTCAGCGCCAGCGGGGATTTCTAGCATGGACAGAGAGGATGCACATCAGAACTGGAAACATGATGGTACAGCAGAGAGCTGCGGAGAAATGTGGCAAGGCTCAGAAGAGCTATGGGGCAAGAAAACCTCTGCACCCACCTCTTCACCATGAATCACATTTCTCCTTTCTGGGAAAACTAATAGTGAGTGCCATGCCATCATCCATCAGATGTCAAAAAAACCCACACCTGAAACATATAACCTCAAAATAAAATAAAATAGCAATTCTAGCACTTAAAGAGTACTAACAATACCTGTAACTGTATTCCAAACAATAGACTCTGAGCAGCCAGACATTCATGCGCACTTAATCAAAAAGAGCAGAGAAGCAGTTGTCAAAAAAGATGAAGCCTTCCAGTTTCTATGTAAGCAAGCCTGATGTAAGATGCCTGTCTGATAGCTATTGGAAGGATTTAAGCCTCAAATCTATTTCAGCAATGCACAGAGGTACACTGCTGTGGAAGCTCCACTCTTCCCTAGATGGTAGGAAGCAGAAACTACAGTAGCTGAAAGCACTATGAACACTTGAAACTCATATATATATGTATAATATACATATCTATCTATATATGCATGCATATATATATATGTATATGTGCATATAGACATTATCTATATATCTATCTATCTATATCTATATCTATATCTATATCTATCTATCTATATCTATATCTATATCTATATCTATATCTATATCTATATCTATATCTATATCTATCTAATCTATATATCTATGTATACACATGTAAAACCACCATTATCATGTGGAGTTACTCTCACCTCTGGTCACAAAAAGGGAAGCATAGAGCTACCTGGCCTTCTCTTTACACATAAACTTTGCCACTGGAGAACCACAACCTTAGGAAGAATCACCAAAGTGCCCTCCTGGAGAAAAGTATCTTTAAGGAGACATCACCAAGAAGCAGCTACCTTCCTAACAGGCATATTTCTTTTTTTATTTTATACGAGAAATATATTCTTAGCAGTCACAGTAGTACTTTCTCAAAGACAGGTTATATAAAGCGATACAACACACACACACACACACACACAGAAGCACGCAAAAATAAAATATGAATGACTCACTGCACTTATGCAAACTAAGTTGCATAAGCCTGTTTTTCTCAACTCTTAAAAAAAACCAAAACAGCACATACACAACCCCACATAATGAGCTGAAATGCTCAGTTATGAAAGCAAAAATTGTTGAATAAAAGCAGAACTCGTTCAGCTTCTCAGGGTCCTTCACACCCACATCTGGTATAGTGTTTACGAAATGATAAAAATAGAAAGTTGAAACTTAACAGACCCTGACATTTATCACAGTATTTAAGAATCAAAACAGAAAACATCTAAGAAGTGGCATTCACTTCTCAGGCAAAAGAAACCTAAAGAGGGAAAGATCAACAACTGCGTTTTGAAAGGGATCCAGTAAACTCTCACTGAAATACTATCCTCTAGGCACTTAGCAAGGACAAACTAGAAAGAAAATAATTAACTGTACTTCTTCATTTTAACAGGTAGGTAACTTTAGTGTAACCTGAAAATTCAATCTTTTTAAAAAATCTTGCAGAATTTCCTCTAAACTATTCAATTCAACCTGTTGATTTCTTTATACATGTACAAAATGCATTTTACTTGCAAAAGAGCAGGTTATTTTCTTATCTGCCAGAACTAGCAGATGACAGCATGAATGGTAGAGGTGGGACATGAGTACACGGGTCACTGTTCAGGGGTTCAATAGCCATTATCTGTCCCATGTGCAAGGTATCCCTAATCAGCTCATAAATAGCTGTTCAACTGCAGATTTGGAGAAGTTTGGCACACCAACTTTCAAAGCTGCCAAATCATGCTTTTGAACAGATAGGCCACAACATTTAGACAAAATAAGCTTTGAATTAAGGAAGGTATATCATGAAATGAACCTTCTAATATATTCTCAGAAGTGTGATCCAAAATAATCTGAGAGCTTTTCCAAATAATCCTTTTAATTGCAGTAGTAGCATTACTTTGATGAATTATTCAAATCTACTGCAGATGAGAAGACGTCAGGCTAGAAAATTTTCTGAGTCAGCTAACTCAGAGAATTCTGTTCGCTCTGTCTCCCATACACAGTACACAGATACACAGCACACAGGTGGAGCGTGCCATTGATTAGCCATTGGTTCCTATGAGCACCTAAATGTTATAGAATCACAGAATGGCTGGGGTTGGAAGGGATCTTAAAGAATATTCCATCCTCTCTGACATCATCATGGATGCCTCTTATTAGACCAGGTTGCTCAGAGTCTTATCCAACCTGGCTGTGGACACTTCCAGGGATGGGCCATCCATGGCTTCTCTGGAGAACCTGTTCTAGAGTATCACCACCCTCACAGTAAAGAATTTCTTCCTAATATCTAATCTATATTTTCTGCCTTTCAGTTAGAAGCCATTCCCCCTTGTTCTATTACTACAGTTCCCGAAGAAGGATCTCTCTTTGGCTTCCCTGTAGTCCCCCTTCAGACACTGGAATGTTGCTATGAGGTCTCCATGCAGCCTTCTCTTCTTCAAGGTGAATAGCCCCAACTTCGTGATCCTGTCTTCATAGAAAAGGTGCCATTATCAACTTCGTGGCCTCCCCTAGACTTGGTCCAGCAGTTCCATGTCCTTCTTATCCATGTCCTTCTTACTGCACACAGTATTCCAGGTGAGGTCTCACTGGAGCAGAGTAGATGGGAAGAATCACCTCCCTTGACCTGCTGGTCACACATCTTTTGATACAGTCCAGGATGTAGTTGGTTTCATCAATCAACACTACCAAGTCCTTCTCTCCTTCTCCTCCAGGCTGCTCCCCATTACCTCACTCAACCTGTAGCTGTGACTGGGACTGCCACAACCCAGGCACAGGAGCTTGCACTTGGCTTTGTTAAACTTTGTGAAGTTCAGGTAGGCCCAGCTCTGAAGCATATCCAGGTCCCTGTGGATGACATCCCTTCCCTCCCACGTGACTGCATCACACAATTTGGTGTCAAACTGGCAAACCTGCTGAGGGAGCGCTCAATGCCAAGTCTGTGTGACTGCTCAGAAAAAGGGCAGGTTGCAGACTCAAGTGTACCAGCATCCGTGCCAATGCTGAGCAGAGCTTTAGTGCCAGGACAGGCAGACCAGGAGGACCTCAATAGGATGGTAGAGAATGCTGCACTGGTAAAAGACAGCAAAGAAAGGAACACAGAAGGGAGATTGCAGGATGGCTCAGGAGGAACCTGAAGAGGGCAACAAGAAATTTTAAAGGTGAGGCAGCTTTACAGAGCAGGCGCTAGAATAGTACATATTATATGTAGGACTCTCAGCACATCTTGTGTTAGAAGTTGCAGCTCTATCTCAGGACTCCAGCACCTCCATTCCAGCTCTGCGACTGCAGAAAAAGCCCCTGATGGCATCCTAGCTTCACAACTGACAGAGCTGCCTGTTTTGTTTTACATGATACATGGGGATGCAAGTCCTGGTTCGGTGCCCACTGCCTGTTACTTATTGAACATGACAGACACATAGAAAACAGAACAGAGTATATTTAGAGGAAATAAAAGCCTAGACTTTAAGGCCACAGGCCACAGCTCAATAGCTTTGCAAGATATCTTTAGAAAAGTACCATTTTCTGTGTTGTGGTAAATTAGAGTTTCTATTTGAAGAAAATACTGGGTTTTTTTTTTAACAACAGAGTAGGCAATAAAAAAAAAATCTTGCTCTCTGTCACAAGAGTAATCAAAGCAACCTTGATTTTCAGAGAGCTCATGGATGACCAGACTTCTGTTTTAAACTAGTAGCCAGTACATCAGCTTTGAAGTACAGGTTTCCAGCACACTGGTGGAAAAGTCTGCCTGCACTACTGCCTCAGCCACAGAGACTGACAGCATTTAGGAACCAGTTTTGTCTGCCCTGGAAGACAGCCTAAGACAGAATCAGCAATTCCCTGGCCTTCAAGTTAATCTTTCTTAACACTAGAAAGGCAAAGAACAACTATATTCATGAACACTACTGTTCCCAAGATGCTTCTGCTGCTAGAGCAAAATGTCCTTCTGAAAACTGAAAACTAGCCTAGGTTTTGTTTCAGAAAAGACTCTCAGGTATCACACATGTCAGCCGCTGCATGACTCTGCTTCCACTTCAAGACACTTTGGGTCACTGCAGGGTCAGGCTGAGCCAGAGGCAGTACACCATGCTAGGCAGCAGCAACACCGTCAGTGTCTTGCTAAAGATCTATCAGTAAAACCCTGATGAACCATATTTTAATAACAAAACCACTGCAAAATATTCCATTCCGGGTAATCAGATGAAGGCCAGTTTGTACCACTGACTGCTTTAACTTGCTTTAAGCAAGTTGTTATGGGTATCGGAAACTTCTAGCACTGCAACACAGAGTTTTGTATGAGTCATTTATGATACACCATGCAACACAGACAAGGTCCAGAAATTATATATTGTCTCAGCTACAACAATCAAACAAAAAAATCTTTCTGTTAATGGAACTTAATTACATTGGTCACAGACATGATCACAGATAAATCCAGCTTGACTGATACAAACAACACAGTGGCTGAGAAAGACACAAGGAGGAGCTGAAAGAAATAATGTAACTCAAATCTAAGACCTTTCTTCTAATCTTAACTCCACCCATTTTGTCCTGTCAGAAGTCATATAAATTAACTTTCAGACCTTAAAATGCTTTTTGATTCTGGGGAATAAAATGAAGCAGAAGAAAGTTCCAGTGGTGGTTAACTTTATTTCCAGTTTGTCAAGTCACATAAAGTCAAATAATGCATAAGTTTTTGCATAATGCAAATTTTTCAATATTAGCCTTTTCAGAGAATGAAACATTTTGAATAACTAACAGAAGCCAGAATACTGCACATGTACAATTAATACAATTTCAGTACATTTGGATTTCCATTCAACTATTGTCTTTCAATTGCGTCACAAATAACCAAACAAATTTATTTACTGTATTGTGTCTTTCAAACAACATGATAGAGGATGAAGACAAAATGCTCTGTCAGACATAGCAAATTTCAGTTTTACCAGAATCTATTTTACTGAAATCTGCTAAAAATACCCACTTGGGTTTCAAAACTTCATCCTGACCAATGACAAGGAGTTCTGAATTCCACTGGAGATGGAGAAGATCACATGCTGGTACTCCATAGTACTTACACTGATAAATTAACTTTATTTTTAGGAAGTACAGACTCTACTTTCAGAAAGTACCACCACCACTACACCCAGGTTCTATTTTTAGGGACAGGTAAGAAGCTACAAATTAAAACCAGATAGTTGTGCCACTGATTCAAGTCTAAGATAGGGATTTTTCCTGTGTTCTTCACCAGTTCTTCCCAACTTCCTGATCTTCCTTCCTTCTGAGCAAGAGGAAAAAGGACAAGAGTACCATTTCATTCATTGTGAGACCACATGAGTGCAAAGAAGCAATGATGACTGAGAAAGGAAAATGACAACTCAAAAATTTTGTATTCCATGTTTATCGTGGACAAAAGGATGCCTTCTCTAAATATGGCAGTCCAACTTCCAGATTATGCACTGGGGTTTTGCTGAGGCTGTAATTTGAGTAAAAATGCTGACAGCACAATTACAAATGCTAAATGATTGGCCCAAGTCAGAAGATAGACACCTTAGCCCTGAGAAATATCAGTCTAAGTGAAGCCAATAGCTGGAACTCACATGCACAAGGTCTATGCTGTTCCAATCCAGCCAAATCAGGTAAATCAGTTCCTGATTGAAAAGCATCACTCCTAGGCACCCTTCTCAAGCAGACAAGCCCAAAAGGATAATGATGGGAATTGAACTGTTACAGCCCAAGAGGCAGGGCTATGCCACACTGCTCTTCAAAGCTAGAATGACTCTGGCTGTCTTCTTTTCATAAAAAAACATTTAAAGTATGCTCCATACATGAGAGTATGATAAGTACACAGGTATATATGCAACTACATTAATTACATATTAATGCCTATATGTAATAGAGACATTCTAAACATACATAAATGTAGTAGGCTTTGCACATGTATTTCACAGAATTATATACGACTCCTTTCTGTAATCATCACCTCAGTACACACTCAGTTAGTGTTCACCTGAAAAATGCTTGTGTCCATTCTTTTGAAAATTTTAGTGTTAAATTTAAGGTATACTTGATTTTTAATGTTAATTAAACCATTCCAAATAATAAAGCCACTGATATCTGCTAAAACCATCAAACACTATGTCCCACAGAAGCATTTTTACTGTTTGAAAAGACCCTTTATCAAAGGGGAAGAGGTATAATGGAGACCCATGTATCCAAGTACCAAGTGCACTGCACAGGATACTCTTCTTTAGAGTACTGTGTGTCATTAAGCAATGTCCCACAGCCTAGAGTTGCTTGTGGCATTGGTGAGTTGTGCAGAGAGGCTGCAACTGAGGAACAATAACAACAGAGAACCCACCTATAATTTAATAAAAATTTTCTCTGAAACAGTGTTTTCTTAGCATATAAGCGCAGATGGGTCTATTTTTTGCTACCCTAAGCCAGTAACAGAAGCCTAGTAACATACAGCTACAAACTGGCACAAGAACTATTTTCACCCTTTTTATAATCTGGGGAGTAAATTTTAGCTGTAAGTTCATCATAATTCTAGTATAAAACGCCTTGGATAACAAAAGAACAGCAACAGTTTGTGCAAATTCTAACTTTACAGCTATTAAATAGACACGGGCATATATGCATTGCCCCCCACACAGCTGGTATATTATATGACATTTTTAATATACACACCTATTATATTCATTTTCAAGTATGAAAACTCTGATATATAAACAATTGTATAAAAAAGATGTCATCGATTTGGTAATCGAAACAGTTGACAAGCGCTACCCTGTAAGTCAGTTCAGAGAATATTGCAAGGGAAGCCTACTCAGAGGAATGGTAACAAAGTGGGTATGTGCTGGCACATCATATGTGCTATATAAGCAAGACCCCCCTCAGCTGCTGCATCTCTAGCTCCCTTCAAATGCTCACAAATTAAGTCCAGCTGACTACCAGCTGCAGTTGCAATTGCAAATTCTTTATAAAGACTTCTCTGTTAGTAGCTCTGGGTAACTTGACCAATCCTGGAGCCTTGTCTTCTATCTGCAGAGATATGCTTGTGTTTAGGGTAAGTAAGTAAAGAAAGAAAGATGTGATACACCAGACAAATAGGTCAGACATGGTACACCAAGTTACAGCTTTGACCCATCTCTACCAAGTGAAAATATGTCCTGCATGGTCAGACAGATAGAAACCCCCTGTCTTTGAGTGGACAGTTAAGTCAAATACTGTCTTGCAGATTGCTGAGATGTGGGGGCACCTGGAAGGAGCTTTGGGAGAAAGGGTATATGAGGACCCACAAAGTAGAAATGGCTATAGGATATAGATCAAAGGTGTGGAAAATATTTGGATGGTGCTAGCTGCCGCAAAATCATGTAGTAACATCATAGTAACATCTCCTGATGGGTTTCACAAGAAGCCTGTGTTATGTGGAAACAGGCAAATGAGCACAAGCACAAACTATTTCCCAGTACAGCCCTGCTAAAGCAATATTTACTACTTTTCTTTGAAAGGCTCAAGATGGCATACAGGAATTAAGTCCTGTCATCCTGGGGTGAAGCATTAGTCTTTTTTGCTTAAGCAATGCAACAGCAAGCTCAGAAACATTGTGTGAATCCTGACTGCTAGTGCCACTCGTTAAGCTCTAGCCAAATCTACATACCATAAAGACCCCTTCCTCAACAGACAGCTGGAGCAGAAGGATAGCAGCAGAGCACACATTTGCCCCCAAGTCACCTTATGACACCTGACCAAGAAAGGACTTCCTGACCTGTGAGGGGAATTCCTCTGACTAACAGTGAAGTTTCCATTCCATCAAGCATACTCCCCCGTTCCAGCTCAGCAGGTGAGAATTTATGGCAGTGGAACCATGAAAAGGAGACTGCAGACAGTGTCCTCTCGGCTGTCATCCAGAGCCTGGTTTGCACATTGAGAATACACCCTCATGCTGCTGTTCCATGAATGGGATAGAAGGTCCCAAGAAAGGCAGAGGATAAAGGGTCCCAAGAGGATAGAGGAATAGAAGAACCTAAGTATCACGTGAATGAGTTTTTTGCTTGGTTTGGTTTCTCGGGGTTGATTTTTTAGTTTCACTGTATTAATGTAGAATTCTGGAGAGAAGAATAAAAAGCCCTAAAAAACACTTTGAAAAATTATTTTTCAGATCAGATGCATGTTTCAACTTAAAAATCTTGAAGGTCCATTGCCACAATGTGCTACATCTCCCACCAGTACACCAGCCATCACAGTAGTCTTCTAGCAGAGCTCCTTGCACTTTGTAGATAGTCTTTTGTAGCTTGTATTTCATCCCATTAGGATCTTAGAATCACAAAATACGCTGAGTTGGATCCATCATGATCATCAAGTCCAATTCCTCTCCCTGTTTAGGACACCCCAGAAATAAATAACACCATGTGCCTAAAAACATTGTCCCAACACTTTTCGAACTCAGAGAGGCTTGATGCTTGATGTCATCACCTCCCTGGGGAGCTAGGATATGGTGAAATAAACACTTTTCTACAAATTAATTAGAACTAAGTACGTATAAAGCCCAGTATTTTGCAAATCCTATTTGTTCAGGCAAATTCTGACTCTCAGAGATAACAAAGAAACTATGTATTCGCAATACAATCCTCAGAATTAAAAACCACAAAATGCTCAGCCCTAGTCTGTCCACAAAAACACCTGAACCCTTACAGGATTGTGTTGGATTTTGCATTCCAGAATAATTCAAAACAGTCCCAAGTTGATTAGACACCTCATTTATGACCAAGCCCTTACGTTAAAAAATAGAAGCCAGGTGCTCATCCTATCAACCCCTGAAGAGGTCGAGTCTGACACATCAGCATACATCTATGTCACTCATTGGGTCAGGCTGATGTAAAAAAAATAATAGCCACCACCTTCTTCACTTTCTTTTTCAGCATAGCTGCAAGTGATACACGTTTTATGCTGGATATGGGATAATTTTGTCACTGCCTCTTTTCCTGAAGTGCTATAGGTCTTTATTTCACAGGAAAACATCCTGAGTGGTGCCTTGGCCTAGAGGGACAAATTTTCAAAACCACTGAAATTGCACTAGTGACCAGTAATCACTGGTGTGGGTGTGGGACATTCATGAAAACGTGGAATAAAATGAGCATACATGGGTAGGAAACTGAGACACCCACCTGAGGGAGATGAGTTCTCCATTTAAATAACTAAATGAAGCATGGAAGCAATCATATGAGCAGGAAAAGAACTTCTCATCAGTCATGGAAAAAAAAACAACCAACCAAACACTCACCAAAATTTTATACACTGAAAAAACTGCCAACAAGGAAAGGCATAGGCAGTAGCCAATTAATTGTACTACTGCCTTACAGCAAGAAACAAATACAGATTTGAAGGAGACAGGTAACTGAATTAATTTGTATCAGAAGCCACCAATCCACTTGCAGTCTAGAGCAGTCTAGAGACTGGTTTAACACTCGCGTCTGGGTTCCACGTGGAGACCCAAATATCTGCTCTTCACCAAGGTCCTGTGACAATCATTGCCTTCACCATTGTCTATGACAATCTTTCACACAGCTGCCTTACCTTCAAAAGAACTGCTTTCCCCTTGACTTAAGTCAACATTGGCCCAATAAGTTCATTATAATCAACCGTGCTGGTACTTCCTGCATAGCTTCTGACATTCTTGTCTGTTGAAACTTCTCTGACCTTGGGGCTGTATCCCATGGATCCTGCTTTAATCCACCCCTATGTTTCTCCATAAGGTTCATATATCCCCACACAACAAATACAAGCACACATACAGTGTTTTAAATAATTAGTAGTTTTCCCTTAAGGGTAAAAATGTTCTGTAATAGTATTTCTTTTTGTTATGAAATAATGTAAACGCTCTTGGTGTGGTAATATTTTGTAATATGTCTGTGTTATGCAATTAAGACTGTAGGATTCAGATGACTTACATGCACCTGGAGATACTGACAGATAGTGGAGAGTAGGAGCTGTTGAAAAGCACTTACATATCCTTGTGCTTACACAGATACACACAGATAAACACACAAAATGACATACCCATCACCAGTCTACATCCTTTCACAAAAAATACTAGTATGATAAGGTCTGTGTAGTTTAATTTCTGCTCATTTCCCATTCTCTTCAAATGAAGACCCCTTTGTAAACCTTAAAACAGAGTATTTGTGCCTCTTTCTTATGGAGGTAGATCTCCTACCTTGTCTTCTGCTAAGACTTGTAAATCTTGTTGACTTCAGCTAGGCCAGGGCTACTCAATATCCTCAACTTTGATTTTGATTCTTTTCCTCAGTTTTTAAATTAGCTTGAAGATAAAAATGTGGAAATTTGCCAAATGCTCATATTTGCAAAGCAAATCCTACTGCCAAGAACATAATAGTTTGTTTGTTTAGTGACTTCTTTTCTTCTTCTAGGATCATCATCAGGTTAAGGTGATTTAAATTACAATATTTGCATGAAAAGCAGTTACACACTTCATCCCCCTCGTTTATTTCATTCAGCAAAGACACTGGATGACTGCATACCCAAAAGTTTATCTCAAAATCATCACAGACCATGTGGTCCTGCCTAGGTAAGTTAACCCTCAGTGGAGTTAAACACCAGTCTGCTTGTTGCCTCAGCACAAACATCACAGCTAATCACATGCCTGTCGTGGCAGCATCAGGCACTTTTTCACACTTTCCATCATCCCACGGATTCTCTCATCTCAGGATTGTGGGATAGCCAAACTGTGTAGGAAAGGTAGGCTTTTAATATCCATGAAAGAGTTGGTGTGAGAAAGGAATTAATCTGTTACTGCATGGAAGGACAACAGAAATACCAGTGTTTGGAGGATAAGGAAGATGATAAGAAGGTTCAGTATCAGTCTTGATGGTATTACTGAGACAATGACAATTGTGGTCAAAAAGTGTCAAGCATTTGCAAGATTAAAATGTAGAGAAGGGTTTTCTTTGAACAAAATTTTAGTAGTTCACTATTCTAAAAAGAAGTTAGACTGTTTCCATGTGGTTTCCGTTTTCCCCCCTACCTCACAGTCTGTGTCACCCAGAGTATCTATCTATCTATCTATCTATCTATCTATCTATCTATCTATCTATCTATCTATCTATATGTGTGTGTGTGTCTGTGTGTGTGTGTGTATGTATATATGTATACACCTTACCAGATATGACCATTCCCTGAAATGGTCTGTAATCTACAGCACTTCCGTGACCCTGGCACACTTTGCTGATATCAGGCACCATCTACCTGTCCTTGTAGCAAGCAGCATCAGGCTCCTGTGGTTAGGATCTCACTCTGCTCTACACTCAGTGCTGGGCAGTGTGACATGGATCTGAAAGCTGAAGCCATAGGTCAGGGCAGAGTTCAGGGTCTTCAGCATAGCACCTACTCAGGAGGTAGGTTACTCCTCAGTGCAACTACAACAGAACGTGTATCAGGGGTTCTCCTCCCACCTTTCTTTTACATGACAGCCTGCAAGCTCTAGAGCTTTTCTCCAGGAGTATTTCAGTCAATTTGGTTTCCAGCCCAATGGATTCCACATTGCCATGCCATGGCTGCCAACATTACTGATAATATACCTATAGAGACAAAACTTTTCCAACTGAACATTGCAAGTGAAGTTCAGGGACCTTGAAGAAGGAGCATATGCTGAACTCTGACATGAAGTGCCACACTGCTTGCTGTAAGCATCTAACTTATGTAGGAGGACCAAACTATGGGGACTACTCCTCAAGAATCAATGAAAAGGAGTTGATGCTGTCAGCAGGGATGATGCACGATTACATCTCTCTGAGCTCCTCCAAACAGGAAGTAATCATTCACAGCACTTAATTGGTAAGATAAAGTATTGATCTGGGGAATTATTGATATTGCCAATCTTCAAAAGACAGTAAGAATTCTTAATACTTCACAGGATTTGACACTAAAGAGCTGTACCTCAGATGCAAATGCTGCCAGTAAAATATTTTGCAATGAGATCACTATAATTAAATACCTACCCTAGATAGCTGGTTTTGGTTTTCTTCCTCCATCCTTTTAGAATACAATCATGTAATAGATACCACATTATTTTACCTGAACCCTTATGTTTTGTCCTTATGCCAAGAGTTATGCCAAAATCATATAATATTGAGAATACTTCTGAAAATACTGTACTGTCAGTCTCTTGATATGTCAATCACCTGTAGATGCACAGGGAATGCAAAAGTCTTATTCCTTTCCCATTCAGTAACTTCATCAAACCACACTTTTAATAGAAGAAATGTATTAAATTATAAGGCAAACATAAGAGCCCTATTAGACTCAGATGCATTACCAGTGGTTTTTTTTGTTGTTTTTTTTTTTTGGTTTTTTTTTTTCTGTGCATGAATAACTGTCACTCTCATTTTCATTTTGGTAATTACAGAAAATGGGCTGATTTTTAATGTGTGCTCTAGCAGAGCTGAAGATGCTGATTTCAGACTGATTCAGACTTTAAAGTCTAATTCATGCAGTTGATCCACAACATTAACTGGAGTGTAGGTTTCATCAATTTGGTAGAGTGTCTTTAATAACAACAGATAGTAATCACTTTAATGCTTTCTTAAAAAAAAAACCCAAAAAAACAAAAAAAACCCCAAAAAACCCCCAGCCAACTAAATCAAAACCCACCAGCAAACTACAAAAATTTCTTCCCCCACAGTGCTCAGATACTTTAACCCAGAGAAATTGCTGACAGATTTGTTTTCAGCACAGCAAAGAGCTGACAACGTTGTTTTTTTTTTTTTTTTTGGTTTTTNTTTGTTTTTTTTTTTTGCTGGATATGGTAGCTTAGGTCTATTTCTAGGGTTCTTTTCTTTTTTTAAAGTACACCAAAATAGCAGTGGGCTTAAAAATCGCTATCTGCTTCTAGAAATTAAATAATTCTATGAAGAATAGAGAATAGGCATAAAAAGCCTACTCCCAACTCTCAGATCTTTCATAGCAAGATTGAAAGTCACATGTTACTTGTAAACATTATTTATTTCATCAAACAATACTGCAGGTCACAACACCCCTGTAAGTGTTCAATATACCTATTTATCAGTTATCACCAGCATAAACTGTTTACATTCTAGTCATGAATGACTGACTGCTATTGCTTTTATGACTTAGAATAAAGATATTTACAGCACAATAAAGACTCTCCCCATTTCTGTCTTTGATTCAGTTAAGGTGGGAAAGATTCTAACTTGTAGGGACTTTTTTTAATGCCCATTAGAGCAATTAGAATGTTAGCATTATTTGCAAATGTGTGTAAAGAAATCTGAGCTTGTTTGCATCCAGCTAGTTTGGACCCCGCTAACAATGAATCACTATGTCAGCTCAAGATGGCTCAGGACCCGGACACTTGCCTGCTGGCTGAAGCCTGTCAGCAGTTTCCCCATCCTCAGCATTTGGGCCTTTGACAGCTCAGATGACTGCTCAACAAGACAAAACCTGGCTTCAATTTCCTATGCTCTACCCATGCATCAGTAACCTCAGAATATAACATGGTACCATTCTTAGCAGTCAGCTGCTATCAGTCAGTCCTCACCCTTATATCTTTTGATCCTTACACAATGTAAACTAAGCTTGAAAAGGGTTGAAAAGGAGGATCCATTAGTTTTTCAAGAAAAGTTGTTTGATAAAATTAAAAAGGCTCATGCTAAAGTCCCTGTCCCACTTCCTTTCTGAATTAAAATCCCTGCAGCTTGGTCATCACACTGTCTGCAAGGGCTCCAGGCACAAACAGCACATACCCAAGGTTAGACGGCATGTATTCCTCAGCAGGGAATATTGGGAAAGTGGGAGCAGGGGTTGTATGAAAGAACGGTCAGAAGGTGGCAAAGGCCAAAGAGGAGAAGAAATCCAGTTCCACTAGTATGTGTGCTGGTGGGATGGTATTCCCTAGTTCTGTGATTACAGTTAAAATGACAAATTTTCAGTTGCAGTAATTTCAGTTTAAAACATTTCCATGTTTTGAACCACAGAAGAGCATTTATCCTTTTAGTGCAATTTTCAAGAAAGGTAGTTTGGTTTGGGTTTTTTTCCCCATGATATTCCATTAAAAAAAAAAAAAAGTCTTTTTCAGAGAATAAGACTAAATCTTCTAAAATAGAAAATGAGATAAGACACTGCAAGATCCTTTAAATGACACATAGGATGAGTAATAAACAAGTTCACAAAATGAAGACATTTTGAAAGCAGTCGTACTTAACAAGTACCATTTTTAAACGTTTGTCTTATTGTTGTTATTGAAATCAAAGTTCACAATAGCAACAGTTCAAAAAAGATGTCCATTATTCATATTTATACTTGTGGATGAGAATTTTTGTGAAATGAGTTGTCTAACATTTAAAAGGTCTGCTAGTGACCATTGTAGCAGCAGTATTTAGACTAACATTTTGACGAAAAGAGAGCAGAAAAATCATGGAGAAACATATGCTTTGTTGGTATGTTCTGCTTCAACAGGAATTTTTCAAAGCAATGTGCAAGAATCATCTATTTCTAGTAAACAATTAAGAAATACTTTATTTGTGAGGGAAATTAATTCTTTTTTTTTTCTGAGCCAGTAGTCAGTAACTAAAGAAAGGAACTTTTCCAAGAAAGGGAAGCAAAAAGTAATTAAGGCAAGCAGTGACTTTGAAAACTTTAGTGTTCCTTGGATATTTTCAAAGAGGAGTCTCTTTACTGATGAACAGTTGCAGGAAAAAAAAAAAAGAACAGATTATGAAT
The DNA here is from genome assembly GCA_013186435.1 of Turdus rufiventris. NCBI lineage: Eukaryota > Metazoa > Chordata > Aves > Passeriformes > Turdidae > Turdus > Turdus rufiventris. The sequence continues at coordinate 1,033,712 of PYHW01009276.1, forward strand.
AGCCAAGATTCCTAGTGATCTCAATGGGAATTACACATTTATTTGGAAACCATTAAAGGAATAAGATTACAGAAGCAAGACCTGATCTAAATTCCATTATGTAAATGGAAAAAGAAAATTTTGTTGTCTTAAAAGGAAATTGAATTAAGTCTTTATTTCCCAGTTAATGAGTAGTAAATGTTGAGAATTGCAGGGGAAGTGATAAAGGAGAGATGCTATTTTGGGTTGGGTTAGGTTTTTTTCATATTAAATACATATTTAGGTTGTGATTTACTCAAGATTTATCATCATAAGACTCTACCTCCTACTGACTACTTTTATCTAAAGTGCCATTCAGATACAATGCAAATGGGGAATATCACAGATTCTAAATGTTTCATTAAAATCTATGGGTGAGCAAAGAAAGCTATTTAACCTGCATAGGATCCATTGCTTATTCCAGACAATTTATTCCTTTCTTCAATAGCATACAGTTATTGCTGTTTCTAATGGCATTACTTGGTTTGAAATAAACACTTCATAGATTCCTCTTTCTTTTACACTTGGACACTTCTGTGATTTGTTTGATTCCACTAAAGTTGCTTTTGTTAGTACATGGAATCCCCTAAATGCATGCTTAGGCTGCAAGATGATCTCACAAGCAGGTTCTCCCACCACTGCTAAGTAACAAACACTTAGGCCAACGGGGCTCATACTCTGCACACACATTCTAGAATCTGAACCCAACTCCAATATAAAGGATTAAACTTTTGTGCTTCAAGGTTCTCAAAACTCTCAGCTTTTGTTGGACCCAGAATAAGTTCAAGGCACTAAGCAACCAGGTCTGCACGGCAGGACTATTCTAGCAGCATATCACAGGCAAGGGAATTTTTGTTTCTGCCCTGAAGTTATAGGCACATATAGGGGCTTACAAATAATGTGAATTTCAAGAGAGAAACAGGCCCATTTTGATCTATTTTTCTTTAAAATTAATAAATTCAGGCCATGTATAAACTATCCAGTCATATCCTGTAAAAGTTTAAACAGTGAAACCACAAGGGAAAATAAACTAACATCTCTTCCCTTTTTATCTTAAAAGTGTCTGAAATTAATTGGTTGCTAAAGAAACCTGATATAATTGTGACAGAGTGTTTTGAAACCCTTAGTGGAGTTCATCTGAAACCTCAGCATAACAAGTGGCCTCTTATCTGCGTACTATTCCAGGAAGAAATGCATGGCATTTCGTCATCACAGCTGAAAGAGTAGCTGGCTCTGCACGTAGGCTAGGCGAGAATAAGAGCCCTCAGCTATAATGAGGGCACGCTGGTAGCTAATGCTTAGTCAGAGGCCATTTCCTTTAGCCTTTGCTACTGCTTGCAGGAGTTGGAATGCAGGAAAAGGCAAAAACTAAAGTGAACATATTGAAGGTCAATGTTTACCTTCTGTACTTCTTCTCAATGAAGATTAATTCTGAGGACATGGCACATATGCAATAATGTGGTGACATCCTAAATCATCCCCCCTCTTACAAGGACTTGAAGTAGCTTTATTTAATGTGGCAGTTCATGAGCAGAGTTACTTAAAGGAGAGAGAATCATAAAAAAGCAGATGTCTCTTTTTTTTTAGTCTGACATTTAAAGGCAAATTAGTAAGTGGGAGTTTAATATAGATATTTCCTTGTGAACACTGATCTTGAATTTCCAAGCAGGCAAACCGACTTTCTCCTTAATAAAGCTGTTGAAACATAGATAACTTGTAGCAATTACTTCAAAACCTGGAATGAATCTTCATATGTGAGGGAATATGGTAAGGAACATTTCTTTTTATAGGCTTTTCCTCTTCTGTACATCCTGAAAATGATAACATGACTGATGTACTGTCATTATGCTTTTTAACATAAGAATCCGCATAATTTGAACATGGAATGATTAATCAATAGAATATGAAAATGTTAAATATGAATGTGTAGCAATGTTCAGGCTGTAAGTTCGCAAGGCACTTCATTTGGGACTACGTTTTGCTTTCCTATTCTGCCTGCAGAAACACTGGCAATTATTGTGAATTTAATGAGTTATCACTATGCTGATTTAAGCGTACAACTGTATGTACTGTACTACTGAACACACTGGACTGAGTCATTTTACATACATGCAGTTGCTGGTCTAAATAAGGGCTAGATTTGACTTGTTCTATTTAACTTGCTGGCTGAACTGAAAATAGTTGGCACAGATTTTTCTCAGGAAATTCAAACTTACACAAGCAGAGGAAAAACATTGCAAATGAGATGCTGCTGTGTTCAAAAATTCATCTTGGGTAAAACTTTAAACCCTAGAAATAAATCTTGTTTTCAGTTCTCACAAATAGGCTTTTCTATTCAACTCTGAAGGTTTAAAGCAGTTGTTAATCAAATACTGTACACAGTACTAAGCAGGAAAGTGTTCAGTTATTTCTGAAACACGTTATTTTGAGGCTATGTTTGAATCTTCCATATTTATGTGATGAGAGTTATGTCACAAAGTTAATCATTCCCAGGATGCTAGCATTCGGGGTAATGAAAAACTTCTTGTGCAAGCAGTCATTAATCAGTGAGTCTAACATTGCATAATGCTTTCTGAAGCATGTGTTATGTGATCAGAGTACAAGGCTGCATAATACAGCGAAGTGTTTATGCCATATGCTGACCTTTTCTAAAGCAGAAATGGAGCCATGTGATGTGCTGCTCCTGCCAGCATTTGCTTATTGCCAATAATTAAGTTTGATGATATGAAGAAACACAAACTTATATTGCTTTAGAGCTCTAAAAGGAAGAAGCTTTGAAGTTTTTGGCACTGTAAAGCACAAAGATAGCCAACTTGGCTTGGAAACGCTACCGTTGTCCATTATAGGCACCGCCCCTCAAAACTGGAATCAAGTGCCCTACTCAAGTGGTTACTGGCATTTGTGTAAAGGAAAACATGTGCATTGTTACAAGACTGCTGTATTAACCAGAAGAGCATAAAGGTCACAGGAGCAAAGCAGCCAAAAGCATGCATGGTACCTCAAATCTCAGAACAGCATTATTACATTTGATGTTCTTGTGCAATAGCGCTAGTAAGCAGCTATTACTTAATCTCCTACCAGTATTACACAAAACTATACTTGTGAAATACTTCAGATAAATATGCTGTAATTATATGAAATATAAAAACATGTATAGGGCAAAATGTTTTTGTAACTCTAAACACACATACCTGTGGGGATGTGGTTTGAGTGAACTATTTAAAAAATTGAATCAATGCTTTAAAAGCTTCTATGAATAACTTTAAAACTATGAGCTGGAAGAAAAGTGGACACATGGACATATACTTTATAACTATGCATACACACATACACACACACACTCCAGAGTGTGATCAAAAGCTCTGTTCTGTATACAGCTAGTTTGTGTCTGTTGGCAGAATTAGGCTACTGAGCTGGAATAACCAGCTTCATACAACTTTTTTAGCACAGCCAACTGTACTTATGCCACTGTTGCTCCAACATCACTTCTCCCTCTCACTCGCCAGTTTCCTTCTCTCGCTGATGACTGTCTTTTCTACTTTGAAGAGCTAGTACAGACAGGGGTTGCCAGTATCTATCACCTGTTAACAGCATCTCAGTTCCATCATGTGATCTATGATATGGGACCGATGTCTGAAAAGTGATTTCTAATATCCCTTGCTTACATAGGGGAAGTATTTTCAAACTTAACTAAGAATTCTAAAGACCAAAGCAGACTAGAAGCACAATCATAAAACTAAGACATCTCTATACAGAGACATAGGGTGTCCTAGTTCAAAATTTAGATTCTCAAAATTCCTGCTGAGATTTTGCATCAGGAAGTGATGATATTAGGCAACTGCACTTAGAAAGTGCTGTATCCAAGGCCTTTTGGGATTAATGAATTAAACCTTCCACATCTAAGGAGTTTGACTCATTAAGGATATTCACCTTTAGCAGACAGGAGTCTGTACACAGAAGATGCTGGGGACAAGAGGAAAGTGAGGAGGTCTCCCATGCTTGCTACAGCATCTGTTACAAAATCAGTGTGATACTTGCTGCAGGAGGGAATGCCAAGACAGGCTTTACCTCTATAAACTATTAGATGGATGTCATTATCTCTACATTCCAATAAATGAACTTGTATAATAAGTAAGTAAAGTAGAGAAATTTCATCATGTGCTACTTCAAGGAATCCAGTGAACAGGTCACTACTGTATAAAAAGTCTGGCTCAGGTCAATTAAGTGAAAGGAGAGAGCCAAAACTGAGTTGCTTTGGTGTTTCACGAATCCTTTAACTACTGAGCAGTTACACAGACTGAAGTGCAATAGCATATCCTCTTCACTTTTTCAAAAGGGGACTGATGTCAGGTAAGATTGGTAAAATCCAAAAGGGAGACAGGAATTTCATTCCACTCAAAGTGGAAAAAAACCCTTTTCCATGTGTTCATTATGTACTTGTAACTTAGACAGAATCCTTCTTCTTACGCTGTTTTTGTGGGTCCTGCCTCCTTTCACATGTTATACAGACACTCTATGTATCATGTTTGGAGGTTACAATCTCTACTAGTCCAGGTGCTGTAACCAACCAATAGAGAAAAATATGTACTTTTTGGCGCTGCTCATGAAGATACTAGAAATAACTGTGTTGAAATTAACTGTGACCTAAGAATGCAGCCTGAAACCACCCTACAAAATCTCTTCAGTATACACTCTTTCAAGACCTACTGCTTCTTAGAAGCATGCTCCCTAGCTCACTTCTCCTTGCACCTCCACTTGAATGGAGTGGCCAGAAGATGATAACTACAGGACAACATGAAACATTCACCTGAGGGGTCACTAGCTTGGGATACTCACATGCATTTACAAAAATCCTTCAGCTTTGAAGACAATAGTCCCAGAAGTAAAGATTTATTACACAAAAGATGGACAGTCAAACTCTTTTCACACAAGCCTACAGATGTATTATTAACATTTATATGTCATGAAAGTACAACCTTCACAACTGTATTTTTTAACTTTGTCCTTCTAGGCATGGAAGAGACACATTCTAAAAAAATTTGTACAACTGGCATCAGAATTTTTAACATACTAAAAAGAATTGAGCCAAAGATGATATCACAAAGTCCCTTATGCTTAAGGGAAAATGTTAAATCAATTAGCAGTTGCCAGAATACAGAAGCAACAATTTGCTGTATAAGTTCCTCACAAAAATAACAAACTTTCCAAGTTCTTCTGAAACTGATTATATTATGCAACAAGAAAACTTCACCATACTCACAACAAAAGTTTTATTAGCATACGCCTCAGAAATTATAATCAAAGGATAGTACTCGCTAGCAAGAACTTTGAAGAGTTTATAAACATATATGTACAGACTATGCCTTAGAGGGTTAATGCACTATTTTGAACTCAAGTATTGCAAATAGGAGTTAGCTTTGACACAGAATGTCCACACCCTCTGTAATAAATTCTTTTAACATACTTCATATTTCTTCCCATATGAATGAGTGTCCTTGGAAGAATTATCTCCTAGATAAAAGCTGAAGATGAAATCTAAGTCTAGACTTATTTAAAGAGGGTAGACACTGAACTTATAATCTGTGACAGTGGCTGATTAATGAGCTACTCATGATTGCTGCAGGCCTCTTCAAACTACAGAAGCAAATGATATTACAGGACTGGGAGGAACGTGCTATCTGGATGCCACACCTTTGTTGAAGCTTAAGAACTCACTTTGACTCCTGCTACATTATTCTAGCTTTGAACTACCATATGTACATGACTAGATACATGGTAACATGTGCATACCCTCACTACTGGTCTGCTGCTTCTGCAGCAGAATTTCTGTGCTACAGAACATGTGATAAGTATGGCAAATTGTAGCAGTCATGGTATCTGCTCTCTGGGGTCCACTGTTCTTCTGGCTGTGCTCTTGCACAAACATCCTGAAGCAGAATAGCAGTACCACATCCTGAGGGATTGATTTGGTCTAGCCTGACAGTCTGGATAATTTTATTTAAATGTACACACATACATATGCACATACACATACACATGCATGTATATGATATGACAGCATACACACATATATTACAAAGCATAATGAACACATTGTGTAAACACAGCATATCCTCCATAACTACAGAAACTTCTATTCAACTCTGTTCCAAGGTTGAAACAGAGCATGATTTAAATCTATAAAAGAGGTATATTACCTAATCTTTTGTGATAACACAGTAATTTCTGTTCGCATCTTTCAAACACCTTTCAGGAAAATTTGTTAAATTCTACTAATTTTGATTATAAAATACTAATGTTCTTAAAATGAAAACAACCCATACAAATTTTTAAAAGTGTTCCCTGCACTTTCCAAGACTTAGAGGAAAGAAAAGCCAACAGGAAAAAAAGGCACAAATAGAAAAAAATGTCATTGTAATACCACAAAGCAGATAGGAGAAATTTTATTACCTTTAGCTGAAAACAACTCCTCTTTTGGTTTATCTGCTTGCCATTTTTCTTCTTCTCATCTTTGGCGACAGGACTCTTTCTAAAAGTGTGCAGAAAAAGTACATCTTAACCACATCATCATTAACTTTATCAGACCCCGAGTACACAGACTGTATCAGCCTCAGTAGACAACGAAACCCTATAGCTTTTCGGAAGTGTCATTAGGTTCAAGAACAAGGCTAAAATTCCACAAATGAGACATGAAAGCACATCCTGTTCAATGCACACCACTCAAATGAACAATAATTTTATTAAAATTGTAAATAAATCCCCTCTCTAATCTCAGCAGACATGTTTTCAGAGATTTTCTTGCATGAAAAAATGCGCAAGTAAACACTACGCAGTAACAAATTAAGATTTCAACTTAAGTTGAAAGTAATTTCATGATTATAAGCCGCACCTGATTATAGGCTGCACGTCTGGGTGTCAGCAACTGTCTTGAGTTACAATACAAGGTATGATAAAAGATATCTATTTTATCACCATCTATTGAGGGTGGGGGTAGTGATCCTTATCTCTGTGGGAGATATTCTGCTAATGGGCCATCCATTGAAACCAGGTGGGGCATTGTTCTTTATCTTTTCACAACCC
>PYHW01009276.1:1041110-1056802 GCA_013186435.1 Turdus rufiventris
TTTCAAAATTATAATAATTTGGAGGGAGGGGGTTTACATTCTCCATTTCAAAGAGAAACTCCTGCCTTTCTCAGCAGACACCTGTCCTTCAAACTAAAACAGCAACTTTTCATTCTTTGTCCATATATAAGTCACACCTGATTATAAGCCACACTTCCGGGTTTGGACCAAAATTTTAGTCAAAATGGTGCGGCTCATAATCATGAAATTACTCTGTTTACTTTGCGTCTATGAGTTGGTTGGTATGTGAAGTGCCAAAGCCCTTCCCTTTTACCCAGTATGATATTTTGCTCTCTCTTGTGGTGATCTCTCCAACAAATGTGATTATGATTAAATGCATTAAAGAGCAATGACTGAGTAAAATATGAAGCAGTTGAGAATGATCCTGATGTTTACTATCTAAATTCAGCTGGTTAAAAGCAGTTGTAGAAGAGCATTGACATGAACCTTGATGTAGAACTATGACTAATTTCACATATACTGACAGAATTTCAACAATAACTGGGCACTAATGACTGCAAATGTAATGAAAAGATTCCATAGAAAACACCTCCAAAATCACTTAATTGTATCATTACATAATCTTAGAATAAAAAAACCACACCTTTTTTCATTACACGTGAGCTGCTCAAAAACATTGGACTACAGTCCTGGAGACAATCATGAAAACTTTATCCAGAAATATAGTAAAACTACTAAGAATGTAAGCTACTTCAGTAATGCTAAAAATATAAACAGTTTGCTACGTTAAAGGCTAAAATTATATGTGTTGTATAAAGTCACATTAATTTCTGCATGAAACAGAATTTCTAGGCAATTCAGTAAGTTGAACTTAAAAAAGTTGAGAAGTTATCAGCTGATAACTAATGATGGGTAATGACCTACCTGCGTTACTCAGTGAAGTGCAGAATAACTCACTATCAGTTGAGCTCAGCAGGAGCAGGAGAAAATGTTGCTTTTTAGGGTGCTTTTAGAAAACCAGCGGAGACCAGGGCTCACTCATCCATGAGGTATTGTGAAGAAAAGCATGGCTTTACCAGGAACTGAAATGGTTGAGCCTAAGTGCTTGAAGGACCATTTGCCAGTTCATACCTTTCATAAGGAAAAGTCAGCCTTTATGTGAGCATTTTTGTTACAAATAACTAACCCTCTCATGGAAGCAGAGTTCTAATGCTACTATTAATTATGAGCACTACAGCCATCATAACATGTCACTTAATAAATGAGGCAGTAAGTGATAGATACATCTTTTGCTAAAATATTGTTCCTCCAGAACTACTTCAATATCACTCCAAAGTACCTTTAAAAGCTGTCCTACTAATACTCACTTTGTAATAACATTCAAACTGTTGGTTTCAAAGAGGGAACTCAAATTGCTATGATATGACACTATTTTCTCCTGAGGAAATGAATGCAGAGACCACTGAGACAACAAAATTTTGGTCTGAGATCAAAACTACTAGTTAAAGGCATGAATCTACACAGTATGCCACAGTATTTAAAGTTATTAGATGTTTTTAAATAGACATCTGCAGAAGCTACTTAATCAGTGCTTGGTAGAAACAGAGGCAGCTCAATAACCAGGCTGTATATCAAAGTTATGCAACAGAAACCCATCAGCATACCCTTAATATTTTTTTCCTTATTAACATAATTATTTTGTAGTCAGTAAAAATGAAAATGACATGTTAGCATTTCAAAAACATGAGAAAATGACCCTCTAGGCTTTATATAACTATCAAAACAAGTACCAGTACTTTATTTGCAAATTATTGTGCAAGAAATGATCAACTCAGCAAGTTTACCAGTCAACAAAGTGTGAGCTCTACCAGTTATAATCAATTTACATGTAATGATAGGTCTAAATATGAATTTAAATGAGTTCTTGTCATTTCATGTTGATGAGCTGCTTTATCATCATAGATATGGACAGTGACCATAACTAATGTTGCAGAAAAAGCAAAGCATGCATAAGTTTCATGAGCCAATAGTAACCCAGAACGAATAAATTTCTTTCTAATATAAAAAGACAACCTTGGACTGCTAAGCCATGTTTATTTTCCAGTCAAATTAACAAAAATATTTTCTATGAGGTTATTTCCAGACATTTGCTGTATATGCTGTGCCCACTGCAAATACACAGTATGAATCACAAGTTTTCTTACCTTGAAACCTACTGCATTTCTCTTGCAATGTATGAAAAAAACTCAGAGGCCACCACAAAATAAAGAACCTTTAAACATCATCCCTGTTGTAGATAAATGTACATTCATAAAACTTGCAAAAGGAATATTCTGGAGATTAAGATAATTCTAGGTTCTATTACAGCACATTGATCATATCCCCACACAACTATCTTTAATACAACCATCAAAAATTTAAAATAACTGGGTCAAGTGAAATAAGGTTCCATTACAGTGCTGATCAGATGATATGTTGGAAAAATGCAAGACAAAGACAGGTTTAACAGAAAAGAATGTATAATTAAAGGCTGGCCTCAAAAACCTCTTCATTTAATACAATTAAATGAATATAATGGCAATAACTATCAAAAGGACATCATTAAGTGAATTTCATTTTGTTTAGGATAGAGTAAGATAAACAAAGCATAAAATTTTCTAAATGATAATTCTTTTCATTTCCCCTAACTTTATTAATAATACTCATTTTCTGATAGAATACTCAAATGTGGTTTTTACTAATATACAGAATCATTTAAATGCATATTTGGTACAATTTCTCATTTTTGGTGTTCAGTAGTTGCTTTTGTTTTGATAAAATGCAGATTTATGCTTAACATCACAGATACATTTTGTCTATGTAAAGAATTACAGAGCTTTTCCAATTATGGAATGGTATGTTTCATACATGTGAAATTTTAAAAATGCTGCATGAACCTGTGACTTTGCCAATACACAGATCAACCATCAGGAACTGTAATGAGCATGAGCTGACACACATTTCTATCTTGAATTTGTACAAGTACAGACACATTCAAAATGTTGTAACATCTGTATGATTTGCTGTTACTTTGGTGATTGTGATATTCCAGGTGCAGATGCAAAGTGCATCTCATAGAAGTACTTTTATCCCCCTGTATTTTAAAGGCATCAGATTCTTTTATTCTCCCTTGTAGCGAGGAGGTCTCTTCTCCTTAAATGCAAGAAGGCCTTCAATTCTATCTTTTGTTGGAATAGTCTGCAATGAGCAGAGTAACAATTCATTATTGACACCAAAAACAATAGCAAGAAAAATATTTTCATACAAATCTTAGCTCTTCAAAGCAGCCAAGATGCATCAGAAAAATTATAATACAACAGAAAAATTAAAGCTAGTCAGATAAGGAATGTATCAGACACTTCAAGGACATGACAAAAGGTTGATAAACAATTTTGGTTTCCCCAAACAGATTAGTTTTAAAAAGTCTCAGTTTGGGTTTCTTGGGGTTTTTTGGTTGGGCTCATCTTGGGTTTTTGGGGTAGAGAAGAAGGTTATTAGTCTGATTACTACATCTTAAATAAGCATAAAATGCTGATGCTTCTATTTCCATCGTAAAAAATTATCTCCAACTCCAAGAACATATAATCTCAAACACATCATTCCCATATTTCACTGTCTCAAGAGGTTTGTCTCAAATTTTTGTTGGTTAGCACATATGCCATTAGTGGTAGATGTTAGTGAAGTGTCCTCTGTATTATTTTATGTTAAACCAAAACAAAGCAAGGCTGTCCTTTGACCGCTATGGTAGTGTATGACCAGCTAGGTGTATGGCTGAACCCTTCACAACCTTCACCCTAAAAGTACCAGTATGGATATGTTATTGTCCTAGCCTACTCCTCCTCCCTTAAATTCCTTACCAAATCAGACCAAACAGATGGGAGTTTAAATAAAATGTAAAAAAAGTTTGCAGAAGAAATCACAGAGCAATTTCTAGTTGAATTTCTGCATATTTCATAGCAGGTATCAACAAAGCCTGTTTTCTGTGGTTTTTTCATGTAATCATATTTACATACCTGAGCATAACAAGCTTCTTCAATTGCTAAACCTGTTACTAAGTCGACCTGAGGAAAAGAATACAATGTTTTTTAAAAGATTTAAAAAAAATTATTATATATTATTTCCTCACACTCGAAAAAAATATTGTGTTTTTATACGCCACATACTAAAATACTTCTGCAACGCTCTTCCACACTTTAACACAGAAATGCTACACTTACATGTGGTCAGAGTGGTTAGTATTTCTGTAACAGACTCTTGATCTGGCAATACAACTAGCATGCAATACACTCAAAAAATATCTGCTCTTTACTACGATTCATCTGGTTACATAAAAACCATTAGCTAGGTACCTGCACAATTACAACAATTTCATTTACTTCAGAGGAAAAGATGCATTGCATGATTATTTAAATTTTTTTCTGAAACCATGTATCTTCAAAATGTAATAGACCAGATTAGTATGCCACAAAATAAACACAGATTCAAGTTCAAAAGGATTTAAAACAGAAAAATAGAGGCCCATGTTTGTCCTGCATCATCATCATCATCATCATCATCATCATCAATTTTTAATATATTTATTTTCTTTGTGAAATGTCCTGAACATTTGAAAAGGCTGAATTTTGGCCTCACTGTTTCTCCATCTGTCTTAAGCACCAGACGCTGCAGAATTCACTAGCTCTTCACTTGACCACTGGAGAGACTATGGCTATGCACACAAGCAGTTTTCAAGGGGAGGTAATTTATAGGATAAGTTATCAAAGGAAGCCATGAAAACAGTCCCATGGTAGTTTTGTAACAACAGCTTGGATGACCACTTGGCTTGATTGGATTTGATGGTAGGTTTTGTGTTGAGCTTCAAGACTGAACTAGAGATGATCATACTGAGTCCATCTAACCCTATCAATCCCTAATTCTATAAAGACCATTATTTTGACCTTTCAATCCACTATATGTGGTAGCCAGATAACTTAACTTGCAGCATTTTGAACCTTGGGATTTGAAATAAATCTCAAATTCCACCATTACTTGCTGTGGAAACCTAACACACTCTGTGCAATGGCTTCTGAGTTTGGTTCTCAGGTCACTACTTACTGGTATTATGCTTGCTGAAGTCACTGGTTGCTTTTGTAACTTTCAAGAAAAAGGGACAAATTAATCTTCTTGGATTCAGATGCTGCATGTGGTATGATCCTCTTTCCCTTGTACCAGATTGAGCTAAAATGTGTCCTGGTGCAGAGCCTAACTTTAAATATGAACAGAACTGCTGAACTCAGCATTAGGATATGTACATCTAAAGTAAAACACATGTCCAGATGGAATTTTAAATGAGCTTTAGAGCTAGGTCAAGAGTGTGGCAATGGAGTGGCAATCAGAATCAAACATGAAAGCAACTTCAGGTACAATTTTAACACTAACTGCTATTAAGCTGTTAAAAATAAATGACACATTCTTCAGCCTTTAACTTTACTAGTTACTAAACTGAGAGCTTGACAAACTTGACAGACTTTGATCATTTCTCCCACCTGAGATTTGAAACACAATTTGTTCATAGTAGTTTATGTTTACTTTCTACTATTAATAATTAGCAGAGCACACTACTCTTGAGGTTACTAAGCCTTGTTACAGAAATCAGCATCTTAGGAATCTGAGATATAAAAAAAATTACATTTTATTCTTTAGAAAGTTTTGACCAAATAGACTTCGAAAGACTACACAATAGAAAAATAAAAACACTTATTCAAAAAGAAGTTCACCACAGTACAGCTGCAGCCTACTCTTATGGAAAGTACACATCCTTACCTCCATTCCCTGATTGATAGCCAGTTTTGCAACTCTCATTGCTACTGGTCCCTAAAATGAGAGAAAATTTTTATTTACATCAAAATCTACAAGATTTGTAACTGAAGAATCTGCTTAAGAGTTTGATTGTAATTTTGAAGAGTCATCAATATTCTTTTATTAACCATCTAGATTTTGAATTTTCGTTACATTTATAGTATATAAGTAATATAGTCTAGATTTTACCATTATAGTAGACATTTGTTTCTAAACTGGTAGTTTGAATATTGAGAAAAAGTAAAGGCATACTCTTCTCAAAGGAACCTAATTATTGTGTTTGGTTTACTCTTCAAAGGTGTTGAGTGTGTCCACATTTGTCAAGCTTTATCAATTTCCTTCAAAACAAGGCTCAGATAACATCATTATAGGTCTTTGCAAGGTCAGTCCTATGTCCCTACTATCACACAATGGAGACACGTGAAAACAAGTAATAATGAAATAAAATCAGTTGATGCAAGCTTCAAAAGCATATATAGCATACCTACAGTATGCTATTACAAAGCCTACTCTGGTCTAGTGATGATAGTCTCCCATAAGCCAGTGAGAACCCCAGTAAGCAGAGGGATTCCCACATTCGCTTCCAATGTCCTGCAGAACTGCAAGATGTCCTATGCCTACCCATCAGCATCAGCTTCTGGATGTTCAGGCCTGCTGATCTGGGAAAAGTCAAATGCTTAAGAGGCAGCTTTAGTAAGAAGTTGTAACCATCAATCAACTTTACACAGTCACTGTATGTTAAAATTTTTACTGTAGTTTTAATTTTTGTCTTTCTAGTAAAGTGTTCAAGACACAAATAACCACCATTAAAAGCCATACCTAACCTATAATATTTTACACTTCCAATGAAAAATTTCAGCTGTTAAACTCAGGATACAATAAAGTGGACCATTACTTATTTTCTTTTTCTGCCTCCTACAAATTTTCTACCTAGGATCTGTTGCCTTTCTTCTGAGGAGTTTGACAGTAATATAAGTAATCTAATAAAATAATTGCTATACTGAAAAATAAAACTTGTATATTTTTGTTCTTAAAAATTGAAAGCCAGAACACATGAAGACACAGACCAGGTCATGGCAAGATGAGGACTGACAGAGGTGTTTTCTTCACCATGAGAGTTTCTAAATAACATCATTCAAGACTAGAAAGAAAATTTATTATCACTTGTCACTAACCAGCACAGTTTTTTGATACCTAATTTTGTGACAGTTCTCTTTAGTAAAACTGTTTCTTTTTCAGTCTTATTATTTGGTAAAAACTAAAAACCAAAATCAAAATAATTTGTTATACCTGAGGTAAGAATTCTCTTGCCAGAGCTAATGCTCTTCTGTATGCAGCATCCCCTGCTTCATTCTGTTCTACCACATGGCTAATCAATCCTATTGATTTTGCTTCCTCGCCATCTACAATGCGTGCAGAAAAGATTAGTTCTTTTGCCAGTGACACTCCAATTGTGCGAGGTAATCTTTGTGTTCCCCCTAGAGTTTGTAAAAAGAGAAAATGCAATTTTTAGTTTCTCATGTAGGTGCCTTGTTCATTTGAAGTATTTTCATTTCAAATTTCATAAACATTTACACAAACATACAAAAATTCAATAGTACAAAGGCAATATTAAGTACCTTCTTCAATTTTCCAGACTACATCTAAATTGAAATCAATTCTCCTGTTTCTTATAAAGACATGTAAATAACTAAAAGAGGTACTACTAATAGAAAGTCTGTTCTATTACAGACAAGTTGCCTTACTCCTATCAGCCAAAAGCTGAACAAAAACTATGTGATAGTAATTATCATAGTCAAACCCTCTGTTTCTTTTAAACACTATATATTTTTATGATGTAAATCACCATGTCCAAAGACCTTTACTAAACAAACCTTAACAAGTCCATTTTAAAATTTTCACCTTAGGGACAATAAGAAGCCATGGTTTTGCCTCATCTTGCTCCTGTATTATTGTTGCAACCTTAAAGTGTGATTACAAAAACTAGAGAAAAACAATGACAGGTGCAGATCAGTGGACAAAGGCATCTAACTTCAAACAGTTAGCTATTCATAGCACACTAAAAACTTCTTTGAATATCAGCATTTTCAGAAGGTCAATAAGCAGTAACTATATTAACCAGACATGAAGATTGCTCAGCTGGACTAACAATTAACTTTTGAGAACTAACAAACAATGAGAATGTGGGAATAATCATATTAAAATGGAAGATGTGGATTCAAATCACTGAAGCACATGTTCATGAATTAAAGCAGTGGAAATGGCCTTTATAGAGGAGAAAGGATTTTGAAAATCACAAGGTCTACCATTTCAGCATGCATCTGAAACAAATACTCAATTTATACAAAGAGTTGGTTAGCAAAAATTCCTTCCAAATAATTATTTCTGCAAGACCATGCAAATATATTCAATTTTAAATATATGTATATATGCAAGATAGGATCTGTTCAAAGCGAGGTGGTATAACACTGTGCAAATGTGTGTTAAACTACCATAATATATTAATTTCTACCACATAACGTGGACTAAGTATTTTTATTCAAGCCATTCAGCTGTCTTACTGATATTTTCTGAAAACATTTTCAATACGTTCTGAGATAAATAAACTGACTGGAAACAAACTAAAAGATTTTGTGATTTAATGATTGAGCTTTCAACCACTATTTTTTCTGAAACACAAACTTCAGTACTACTGTATTCCTATCTCCAAAACCAGATCATCCTTTGAACATCCTATATAATACAAAATTTTAGATGGTTTGGGGGATTTCTGTTTTATGCTTTTCTAGAATATTAGAAGATGATACGTATAACAAAAACTGAGATACATTTTTCAGGCAAATCTAGGAGAATGAAAAAAATTATTATAACAACTGAAATGAAACTTGTAGAACAAAAGCATTAGTAAATACAAATAATATGACATTGTCTATGATCCTGCAGTGCTTGAGAGGATTTTAGCAAGTCTGTCCTAATGGTCAAGGGAAACAGCAAATCAATAAATTCTGCTAATTCTGCTAATTACTAAAATTAAACCAGTGTTAGTGCTAGAGGTAAAATTTTGCTGCCAGTACAAGGGATGCACATAATCTAAAGAAATCCCATACTGGATCCCAAAAAAACACTACAAACCCTGAAGCATAAGCTTCTCTTCAGCCTTGGCTTCCCTCACTGGTGACATTCATAAAGAATGACTAAAGCTGTATCTATCAAATTTATACCAGACCTACATGCCAGAAAAATGTAAGCTGTGTTTTCAAGAAACTCCCTGCTTCGGACACTGAGCTGTACCACCACTACAGCCACCCCCACCAAACACTGATTGGGTTTTTTATTTAAATATTGAACATCTTTTAATTTCTCAGCCAAATAAGCTGTCACACTAATCAACATCTATTCTTATACACATTTTAAGCACACATTGGAACATAGCAAATGTCTACTTTATTTTCCTTAAGAATATTTTAGTCACAAATTATTCCTTTCACTGCAGCCATGGAATCTAGAAAAGCATCCAATTTGGCTTTTGATTAAAGAAAACTGTTCAAATCATAAGACCTGAAACCATATGAGGTTGAATTTACTGACTCTGCACCTTCTGCTTCTGTCTTGCACATATTCCTAGTATTTTTCTTTACTTAATTATCTGCCCCTTCCTTTACTGTTTTATCTCTTCTATTACTGCTTTACCAGGAAATGCTGAAAACAAAGTTTTCTTGAGCAACAATATTTCATAACTTTGACCAAACAATGGATATGTTGAAGCATGAAATAGTGTTTATAGATTAAAAAAAAACTGTTCTTGCCAGTGTCTTACACAATAATGATTAAAGAGAGAAAAAAAAAAGCAGACTATAGTTGTTTGGCTACCTCCTACACTAAAAAGTCATTAAGCAGAGGAGCGTACTTTTTGATAAATCTTTACAGAACAGAAGACAACAGTTCACTGCATCAATCAGATATATATTCACTAGTAGGGGTAAGAAACTTATACACACAAAAGCTGTAAGACCAAGTTAATCACATGCAAACAACACACTAAAATACATCCAACACACCAAAGTTGCATCCATTTATGAAGAAAAGCTGGAGTACACCACAGATAGATGTTCTGTTTTGGTAATACACAAAGAACACATAATGTCTGCCAACTATAATCAGAGCTAAGGGAAGTAACATCCAGTCTTCAAAGACATTACTTAACCAAGGCATTTAATCTAAATGTAGTGCAGAATTTGATGGGAGAATAGTTGTTTCATCTTTACAAATTTAATGACATGTTATTTCAAGGACTAGTGATCTGGTATTACTCACTGTGCTGATAAAAGTACTAAACATACAGTTGCAATGTAAATGCATTCTTACCTGAAATGGTATAGAGTCAATGTTGTAATAACTAAATAGCATTTTTAGATACACTAGTTCAAATTTAAAGTTTGTTTACTGCGAAAAGACACAGTAAAAGGAACACTGTTAACTTCTGGTACAAATATTGTTAAAACAGTATTTATTTTAAATTTAACAAAGAGTTGATTTGTATGAATATTTATTTACTGTGAGCAACTCATCAATTACAGAATATGTACACAACTGGTTTGAATTAAGGGAATTACGTGATAAATGCCCAAGAGTATATCCAACAAGATGAAGCAACTAGCTTACTGGAAATAGATTCATCATTCTGGCAAAGAATATCTACAGTCAGTATATTCTCATAGCTGATGGCACTGTCAAAACACATTGGAAAAAATTGCGTTCTTACGAAAAAATTCCAAAATTTAATTCAGTAATATTACTGTTTATTAAATCAAGTAAAAACCAGTTTTCCTACCCTATTCTGTCCCGTCCCGTCCCATCCCATCCCATCCCCTCCCCTCCCCTCCCCNCCGTCCCGTCCCGTCCCATCCCACCCCATCCCCTGTTTGACTCACAGCAGATTAATTTAACTGACAGGTTTCTAGCTTTCTTCTTTCAAAGAGTACTGTGCACACCTTACATTTTATTAATAATCAGTGGTGAAACCTAAGCCAGTCATCTACAAAACTTCTAATTAGAAGTAAAATGCATCCTTGTGATTTTTTTGCAGATAACTCTTAAGCAGATTTTTCACTCTTCCATTGAAACTCATAAAAATATGGCATAGAGAAAGCTGCTGTTTATAATAATGAACCCTCAACAATGCAAGTCTGTAAAAAACCTAATATAGATAAAATTATTATTTCAGTATAACATTTCAGTCACGTTATGTCCTATTTTAAAAGTCTCTGTAACAAACATAGCTTCTGCTATTAAAGTACCTGCCATCTGTTGCTAAGTTAAGCAATTTTCAAAATATGAAACATGCCAAAGGTCTAAACACTGTACCTAGATAACATTTAACACCAATTTTCCAACAGATTATTTACAACATAAGGTCTTGATCCTGAGAAGTTGTATATGTTTTAGTTAACTTAAATTCAGGTATAAATCTTTAGTGGCTCAGGCATCCCCAATTTAGTCTCAGAAGAAAACATGAAGACTCCTTCCCCAGCACCAACCAGAGAACCAACTAACAATCAAAACCAGCTTAGACTGGGAAAGACACCCATAAAGATGCAAAAAGATGACAGAGTGAAAACGTGATCGAGAAGAAAAGAAAACCCTATTTCTGTAAGAGGAACAAAAGCAAGCACTGAGATGGCAAAGAACTGCTGGTAGGTAAGACCAGTCTTACATATGGCCACATAAGTCATTGTTTGGAAAAAGCCTGGATATATGAGGAAAAGACGAGACAGTGGCCTGAGGCTGACTCAGAGGTTGCTCCAGGGACTGTAATGACTGAGAAAAGAAGTGTTTTGAGCAAAATTTCATAGTAGTTTGCCCAACAGGCTCATAGAAGTCTGGCTTGTCAGTCAAGCCAAAGCAAGCCCCACAGGCATGCCAGACACAATCTCCCTTGCTAAGGTCCAAGAGCCAGGACAACTTGCTATCTATGCCAGTCTGTTTGTGGCAAACCCTATCTCCATAACAGCCCACTTAACTTGCAAATCAGTCCTTAACTTTCACAATCCGTTCTATTCATCTGCATCTGTGGATTGGTTTATTTAAAAACCTATCCGAAAAATTCCTACACCAAACCGCCAGGCGTGGGTGGCTTGAAGACGACAGCTTGAATCAGAAGAATGCAGTACTTGGCTTGAAGATATACGAATGCTTTAAGATGCATGAGAGGAAATGTAAATACACTTTTAAGAATTCACTAGCAGCTTTTGTACTGAAAGATGAAATGGTCATGTAATTTACAAAAACTAATTTATTTTCAAAATAAGTAATTGTCTTGTAGATTGAGAAAATGGCAGATAGTTTCCCAGCAGATGGCTGTGTATGTGAAATGGATGGAACCAAAGAAATGCATCTGGAACCCAAAGTTTATAAAATGGACTCCACTTCAAAAGGGATTCTGCACCTGGCGTAAGACGCTCACACCACATTTCACTCACAACATGGTACAAACAACTCCACTGTCAGACAAAACACTGTTTGAGAAGCACAGATCAGTGTTACTCTCCATGCACTCCCAGATTTGCAACTCCCAGTATTGTGAATGCACATGCTGATAATATGTCTTATGTGGTTTTAAACTGAAACTATTTGAGAAAAAAAAAAGACCAAACAGAAATGTCACTGTTCATCTACTTATTAATTTTTACTTAAGTGTATACACAAGTGCAACAAGCATGAGCACACAGAGATAATCAGTTAAGACCATGTGCTTCCTGTTACTCCATATAGGAGCTTGGTATTTTGCTTAAGGATGCAGTAAGTCACCTTAAATGAAATTCAGAAGTAGATACACATTAAAACATAAGTCTTCTTGCTGCAGATAGATATTAATGGCCTACAGAAGGCATTTTCCAGTTTCAAAATTACACCCACACATTTATGAAGTCATTACTCAGCTGTAACAACAGGTAGGAGGTTTAGACCAGTGCAGCACTGTATGATCATACTTCATAAGTCATGTGGGATTTATGGGTACTATTAAGTAAGAACTTTTATTTAGCTTGTATTTCAAACAAATAATTTCACTAGTCTACATCTGAGCACCTGTCAATTAACTATGACAGCTAAACTTCATTTGATGTGAAAAATCAAGACAAGAAAAAAACAGACATGAGAAAAAATTTGTCACTACCTAGGGCAAGTGAAAGAGAAAAAATAATTACCATGGTAGTATACTATTTTAACTTATATTTTTAATGAGATCACAGTCTGAAATTGGATCAATTACTATAGTTTTCAGCGGATGGAACTGTACTGAAATGAATTAACAAGCAAAGCAAAAATCAGACTAATAAATCTGAAGTTTTCACTGCTCAAAAACAAGTGACTTGAATGTTTTCCTCACTTCAATGCTCTTCTTACAGGAATCTACCATTTAATTCTTCCATACAGCAAAGAAATCTGCTAAACCCCCCCAAACCAATTCCATTCCTTAACCATATTCTTTCTCCCATTCTGAATACTATCAAATTAATCTGCTTTCAACTCTTCCAGAGTAATGGGTTTTTAAGAATTTATGTCTGAAATTACTCATCCCTGAAATTCTGTGACTTGAGCAGCACTAAAGAAAGGAGAATCGGTGGCTAATACAATGGAAGCTCAGGGAAAATGGCAAAGTCAATGAGACAGCAGGACACAATCTCACCTGGTTCAGCTATCAAATCCCAAGAAGGCAAAGCACTCTCTCTCCTGATAAATATATGTGAAATGAACTTGTATATATGAAGCACATTTTTTAGATTAAGTAAAATGTGTCCCCAGCACAGGAAGCATACGCTGCAGCTACATTGCAGCTAACCTAGTACTTAGTCTATAACATAATGTCTACAACAACTTGGGGGTGGCTTTGAAAACAGAGATTCTACAAAAAAACCCTGGCCAAATCCTTCAATACTGGCATGTATTAATATAGCAATATGCAATGCAAAAAGGAAACTCTTCCAGAAATTGTAACTTGAGATACATTAGAATCAACGTTTCAGTTTAAAGCCAGCTTCTGTGCAACAGTAGACCTATCCCAACAAGCACAAACTGGTATTTTAACACTTTATTTTCTGTAACTACTAAAACATTTTTTCCTTAACTACAGCTCTTCTTGACATTTTTTAATTCTTAAAAAAACCCTCAGAAATCAATATTTGAGAGGAAAGCAACAAAGAAAGAGATTAAATAAGTGATTATTCTGTTTTCAGCTGTCAGATGGTTACAACACTATGGAAACAAAGTACGTTAAGAAAACACCTTTTATGTTCCTCTTGCCTGCTGCTTTGACATAGCAATACAGGACAGAAGTCATTGTTTTAGCCTGCAATGCAACATGGCTCTATGCAATAGCAAGTCTTTCTCCATAGATTAAGAAACTAGTGCTAATTATATTCTTCTGTCACCTAATCAAGCACACATGAGTTGAATTTCATGAACCTCTCCAGTTTTAAGGATCAAAGAAATTAGATGCTAATTTTGTTTGCCTTACATCCTACATCCAAATTCAAGGAAGAAAGACATTAGGGGCTATATTGGCATAAAGTAATGAAGAAATGAACCCATATCAACAGCAAGAGCTAGAATAGCTGCCCTGCATCTGTAGGGCCCTGAACTGCATTTATTAAAAAACTTACAAATATATTTTAATTTATGTAAGTCATCAAGAATAGTTTGTAAAACAAACAATAAGGTTCAACAAGACAGGGAACACCACTGGCTTCTGACTAGCTGGCATCATCCTGTTCTTCAGGCAGGACTATTCTGGAAGTGAGCAGAGCCCACCACTGAACACTTTGTGCTTCTACCTGTGGCTACAGCCCTGCTACTGCTCCTAGTTTCTGGACCTTAGGGCACTCCTACATGCACATCCTTTGACCCTTCTCTGGCAGCAGTCCATCTGCTTGGCTAAAGACTCAGTGCTAGAGCTCTCCCTAGCCCTCAGTAGGTTAGGAACATTTTACTGGAGCCTGGAGACATCAGAAGCTTTAGTACTGCCTAAGTCCTTCAGAGAACACATGGCATTTGAGCAAGAAATATTTTTTAAAAATTCTTTAAATAAACAACACTTTTCTCTTGAAATCTAAAGAGAAAAATGGAAACTTTAAGGGAAAAAGATTAAATGACAAGCCTTGTAAGGGTCCATTAGCATGCAAGGCCAGAAATTTGATAAGCAAGTATAAACCCACAACACCTTCTTGGCCTCAGTCTGTCTCTTTCTTTCTCAGATAAAATGTTACTTTCAGACTTATATTTAGACTTGCTACTTCTGTTTCATTTTAAGCCTGGGATATGTTTCACCCTAGTTACTGCCAGCCTTCTTCCCTATCCAGACTCAGTCGTAACATTTATTCTTCTTGGAAGTAGACCACTGAAAGGGCTCCGAAATTGAACACATTTGTCACACCTTCATTTTTAATCCTAGTTAAATATGGTTGTATCTTAACACGCACATGTAATTGCACAGAGAGCTGTAGGTGTTCTGTGGAGCTATCTGGTGGAATACCAAAAGCAAGATAAGCTTGTAATGTGTTAGCATGGCCATTACGCTTTTTTATGTTACAAAACATAAGTATTATTTGAGACAGTCTGCTTTGTTCTCTCAGTCTCTCTCATCTGTTTCCTTATCATAAATCTCTATTTCTTTAGGTGTTTCTAAGATTCAAAACCAATATTTCTGGTGAAGCAAAAAAATAAATTAAACAGAAACACAACATTATAGCTTTACAACTTGTTTTTGGATGACAATTACAGTAATTTCACGACCATAAGGCGCACCGGACTATAAGGCGCACCCGCCGGCAGCCAGCAAAATTCACAACATGTAGATC
>PYHW01009276.1:1057642-1069131 GCA_013186435.1 Turdus rufiventris
AAGGCGCACCGGACTATAAGGCGTACTTCCGGGTTTGGGGAAAAATTTTAGTCAAAAGGGTGCGCCTTATAGTCGTGAAATTACTGTAGATGCAGCCATTGAACTGAACTATCAGAATTTTAATAGTTCTACTCGCATCTGAAAAAGACTTATTAAAGCAAATTTATCCCTCCCTTCTAGCCTGTTGCTTGTACTCAAGCCACATATTAGTTCAAACCAATGAGAACTTGTGTGAAAGAAAACACTGGTTGTTTGAACAGACAAAAATAAAATATAATCAATAAAAATGAGACCATTTATGTGATCTTACATGGTACTTACACTAAATGTGTAGAGTATCCTTGAACAGAAGCAATTTTAATTGTTTTGAGCAGATAATTGTGCAGCCCTGGTAGTAAGTATATCCTCTCCTTATTGGTTCAGAACAGAGGGCTAGGTGCAGCTGTGAGCTCAGGCTGCTAGGTTTGAATCCCACAGACAATCTCACCCTCTTTGTTTGACTAAACACATTCATGATTCCCCCACAATACTCTGGCTTATGCCCCTAAATATGAGGGCAACGGCATTTTCTTGCAAACACACTGAACGGAAAAGAAAGAACTACTTCCTCCTCAAAAATCAAGAAACTTTTTCTGCAAATATAAACTACATACAGCTGATGCTCAAGGCACACAGAAAGGAAGACAGGGTACAGGGAGAAAGACATTTTTAAAGAAAAAACACTGGGAAATTGAGGGTAGGGAGTAAGCCTGGAATTGCAAGGAGTTAGAACACACAACTGTAATTGGAAATAAAGTTTCCAGTGAAAAGCTTCTAAATGTCTCCTTTTTGTGCAAGATCATCACTCTATTTCCTAGAAACTGAGCAAATAAGGGCTTCCTTTAGCTTCGCTGTTTTCTAGAAATGTCTAGAAAAAAATTCTTAGGACCATCCAAATTCTCTCTGGACAATAAATGTATTTCATCATTCTGCATAATTAAGGAAGTCAAGAAGCTGTGAGGACCACATAAGGCCCAAGATAAGAAGAGAATTTCACACTATTCATAATGAACTAAGAAACTCCTTCTGCTAGGTATTCTTCATATTAGCATATTGAACTATAAGGTCAAAATTAAACTAACTTTCTTCATCCTTTTAATTTGGATAAATCAAATTTCAACGTAGTTATTCATATTTCTTGATGCCCAGATGCAAAATAATGTCAAAATATGCATCAGGGTAGGCTTCTGAGTGACTGAATTCTTACAACACTCATGTCTATGTCAAGTACATTTTCACTCTGCTCCAGTTTTCTTTACAGTTTCACAAAACTGCCAGAGCAAAAATTAGGTTAGAATTACTCAAGAGAAAATTTAGATTAACTCTGTCATCTGATTAACACTGTCTTCCCAGACCTCAATTTCTTATTAAAATATAAAGAACATTAATACAGAATTGTTAGCATAAAGTTACAAAGGATTAACAGCTTTTGTTTTCAGGATGAAAAATGGAGGGAAAGAAGGAAGGACAGGAATATACTATTTCTGGAATTCAGAGATTTGCAATAGTTGGGTCAAACAAATCTCCAGAGATAGAAAGGTTCTGTGAAATAATTAAGGAAACAGTACTCCATAAATCATTTTTTTCAGCTTGTTTCGGGATGAACTAACTTGTGCAGCTGTTCTTCTGAGCCAGACTACACAACTGCCATTTAATTTGTTGAATTTTCTGCATGCTGAAGAAAAATGCCAGACATAGAGAGAATTCATTAGGAGTTTGGAAACTATTTTTCTTTCTCATATAATACAGTCATAAATGAATATGAAATGAAAATAATTAGATTCTGTACTCCTATTCAGTAATGACAGATCTCCAAACAAGTAAACTACTCAATGAAAACAGACTTACACCATTCATACCGATATAAAAGAAATATTTTGAATTTCCTTCAGATTTAACATTGACCTTAAGTAGACCAAATTTAGTGTTTTGTCTTACATTGGCCTGACACATTAATGTGACTTACTTCACAGTCATCAACCCTGTGGCAGGTGAAAATGGGGCCAAAAAAGCTAGAAAGCTGTGCTTCAGTATCAGAGATGTCAGACATTTCATTATATCTTACATTATCCTAGCTGAGAGATCAGGAGATGGCTTAGTTGTATTTTCCAAGTACCCTTCAGTGTTCTATAATGCCATGACAGCAACCATACAATATACTTCAAATATTTTTGAACAATTACATTTTATCTGTTACAGGATAAATGATGCATAACTGTATTTTGTATTAATATTCTAAATTTAGTTACTGTACTTCTGAAACAAGTAAGTTTGATCATCATTTAAACTTAATCAGGTGGTTTTGTTTTTTCTTTTTAGTAGAAACAAAAGATTATCACTTTTGATCTTCTGCTCCTCAAAACTCTTAAGTTCTTTATAATGTAGTAAAAGCAAAAGTTTAGCCTAATATTTTCTATCTTCTATGCCTAAAAACTCTTTAGTAGTAATGCTTCTTAAAAACAGACACTTGTAATATGCACAAATGAATAGCTGGGAGGGTTGCTATTTTAATGTATTTTTTTTTTTCACAAAAAAGTGCTAAAACTTGTATGCACTAACAAAGGCTTTTTTCCTCCCCATTTCCTCCCCCTTAGTAACAGCTCACACTCTTACAGCTCCCTGCATGCAAAGACATGGACTTCTTTTGATTGAGCACTAACATTTTCAAATTCAAATCAACTGCTCTAGCAGCACAAAATTGGTTTAATATTTTCAGTTTGCTCTAACACATTATATACGTATCTGAGAACAAGGGAAGTGAGATACATCAGAATCTGTTTTGCAGCCTCTGTGGTCATTACTAATCCAAGTCTGGTAATCACTGTGTAACAGACTGAATTGACTTTTCTAAAAGTAGAGGGGTGGAACCTAAGGATATGTTACAGCAGATTGGAAGTCTTAAGTTTACAGATCTGATTACATCTGTTGAAACTTACAAACAACACAGGAAAACACCTCAATGTATCACAAATATACTAAGGTGAGTTTTTTTAGAAAAAGTAGAGATTAATATTTTTGTTGCCTACTTAACATTTTGTCTAAAAAGTCAGGACAATTAGAAGATGAAGGAAGCTGTTGTTTGCTTGATTTTCACCTTGTTAATAAAACAAAGTTGTTTATAGTCCTTCACTCCACAGGAGTTTTGGAAAAAGCAAACTTCTTATCATCATCACAACACAGTTTTCTCATAGATGCTACTGAAATCTATTTCCATAACATTCCTATAAGATGAAGCATTATCACCCTCATGTACCTTTATATGGCAAAACGAATAAATGTGTTTCCAGAACTAAGTTAAAAAATGTAAAGAAAAGAGCGAATGATGTTAATTTTATGTAAGCGGAAAACAAAATTTAGAAAATATTGAGTATTAGATGATCAAAGGAGAACCATCTGTTTTATGAAGCAGGAAGTCAGTGAAAAAAAGTATCATGCTTCATAATGCTTATATACAAAGTTAATTTCAGTCAAGAGGCATTATAGTGATAGATGAACTTGTTACAGTTTCTCTGATAATCATTAGAAAATGTGAATTCACCAATAAGTGGAGTATCCAGGCATATTTTTCTTTGAGCAGAACACAGGTGGGTTTCCTGTCAAAGAAGTGCTGCTTCCTATCGGTAAAAGTGTGTAACTCATTTAAGTTCACCAGACTCTTCACTCTGAGGAAGCTTAGCCAAGATGACTGTCCAGTCCCACACTGAAGTATTGGCAAGATTATAGCTCTGCAGTTGATTACCCAAGATAAATATATTAGGTTTAAGAAAAAGTAAGTACTAGGCTACCTGGACACCTGGACAGTTGGCTAAGGTACACCAAGCTCTGGCCAAAGTGAATGCCCAATGCCATTAGCCAAAGGAGAAAGCTGGCCAAGAAGCCTGGCAGCTCTTCAAGTTTCCCCCAGTTGAGGCCCCAGGATCAATGGCTGCTACATCAGCCAGCTTCAAGGTCCCATTTAAAATAATTCTTGGGCTTTAGAAGTGGCATAGAAAATCTATGCATGAGATAGAAAGGTTGCATAAACAGCTAGCTAAAAGTCTAGAAAACCCGCAGCCTTCATACAATTAATTTCTTATCTTTTTATTTCATTTGCTGCTTACTAATTCTTGCCTTAGCTTTGTATGTCAAAAAAATTTCCTATTTCCTTCTGTCGTACCAGCTATCATTCTTAGGCTCTTCTGTTGTCTTTTTCACTACAAAACAAAATAGGTTCAGTGCATTATACACAGCTTGGTTTCCCTCCTGGAGTTATTGTCCTTTTTGTTTCACCAATCTGATTTCATTATGAAATTAAGTTTCTTTTGTAAGTTTAGCAGGTCAAAGTTGAAGGTTAATAACTTTCCTGAGCTCTGCTGATTTATAAGAAATGGGCTGAGGCAGCATTTCACACCCTACTGCTCAGGCTCTGGAAGTGAATATGAAACCTGTATATGGGGATCAGGTAACAGTAAGAGAGTCTGCAAAAGAGTAGATGTTAATTATCTCTGGCAGGAGGAGAAATAGCTAAATGCTACTTGGTTCAATTTTCTAGTACCCCCTGCAGGTTAATACAAAGGAGTAGCATTTGGCTTCAAAGTGAATGGCATATATATCCTGCCTAATTAAAATGAAAATAAGACCAAAGGTCTTTTATGTTGTTATTAATATTTAATAAAATATTTCTAGGCTTCTGTGTGAAGAGAATACCAAACGGAGTTTTGACTGTATTTCACCCATCTCCTCAATTTCAGGAAAAGATAGCATCTTTTGCACAATACTATACTACCTACTATTTATTATTGTTGGAATTATACTTAATAGTATCCTTGTTTTCAGTTTCCTCACATACATACCAAGTTATCAGAACTACTTACACTCCTCTGGTCAAAGAGATAACACTGATAGTTCATTTCAATTAGCTACTTCAAGTGCAAACTAATCTTCCTAAGATAAATTCAGGATTCAAAAATAAATCAGGAATTTTGTGAATTCTCTGAATTACAGTGTTATATTTTTCATTTCTCTTGCACTGTCTAACAATCTTGCACTTTCTAGTGCTGTGCAGTTTCCATTTCACACCCATATTAATTTCCTTTGTAAGAAACAATATGGTAAGCAGACTATTACAGGTATCTTTTTTCTTAAATCAAAAGCTAAAAAAGTTAAAATCCATCTAAATGTTAAACTTAATATAAAGAATCTTAGTGAAATGATGCATTCATATTTCTATTTCAGGCAGTGCTGATAGAATAGCCCTTATTATTACCATATAAAACTTTCCAACGCAAAATGTTATTTTTATTTGAGCATAATCTCTCAAGTTTTTTAAAAGCTCTTCCCTTTATATGTATTACAAACAACCCAGCAATCGTATTAAGTTCATATTGCTAGACTGGTCACAGGTTACTGTTTTCCTAATTCAGCCAAAAACATTTAACTGCACCTAAGAATGAAACTCATAGGAAAATGTGACTTGCTCAAAAAAGAGAGTTAGGAAAAGGAAAGGAAAAAAAGAAGGGAGAGGAAGAGAAGGGAGGAAGAAGAAGGGCTTGTTTTGAGGTACTCAAGACTTTTTACATCGGAACACAGAGTTAAATTTGGCTTGACTTTGGTGGCATTGTCATTTGCAATTGACACAACATATTTGGGGAACTTCAAAAAATTCTCATTCTGAACTGCACCAGTACATATGCACATGAAATAAAGGAATATACAGAATAAAGCATGAAGAGCTAGCTTAAAACTTTACAAGCTATCTTGCACAGTTTTGTGCAAAACTGCATCTAATTTTTGGATGCTTCAATTTTCAATCAGTCTTTGCCAAAATATATTTTACATATGGCTGTATGATCTTCAAGGCATTGCCCCTGTTTCTGTTTTTTCAGGATCTTATGAGGAACCATATAAGGCAGAATTTTTGAGGAACCATATAAGGCATATTATCTTCAGCTGCAAGGTCCTGGATTTCTCTGCTGCGAAAAGAGAACAATAAAATTTTCCTTCAGCAACAAAGAATTCCATGCAGAGCACAGTACACACTGCAGTTGGGACTGCTGATGACAGAAGATACAACTTGCAGGATGACTGTATGGGAGCATTCAAAAATATCAGACTGATTTATATTGAAGTAAGGAAATTCAAAATTAATTAAATAAAGCAAGTTGAGTCTAACTGAGAATCATTTCTGTCCACTGCACACAGTCTAAATAATACTTAAAACAAATAAATTTTGAAGTGATTCCCCTCTTCCAGCACATATAAGTCTTTAAAAAATCAGCAGATTTTTCTGTCCCTTAGTTACTAGTTTCTTAAACCTTGTCCTTTAAGTTCCAGGATCATCTACCAGTTTTCTCCACCTAAAAAAGCTAATGTAACTCCTCCCAAAAACCCCATTTCTTCTCCATTTTTGCTTCCTGCTGAAGCAGAGTTTCCTGCTTAAAAAATCCTGAGCTGCATCTTCCTCCCATACAGTCCCTATGAGCTGTGAATATCCCCTGGGGTGCTCTGCATCCATCCATACCTAATACGGTGGGCGTTGCAAAAGGGTAACCAAGAGCACAGAAAAAAGCCTAAGATTTCTGCCTTGGCACCTGACTTCAGCCTCTCAATACAAGGAAAAGAATTCTCAGGCCTAGACAGAAACAAATAAATGTCTTTGGGAAGCAGCAGACAAATAGCATGTGAAGACTCAATGTTTTTGTTTCAGTCTTCAGTGGCAGCCTCTCCTGTCACACCCATGAAGTGGACAGACCACAAGACAGGGACTGGGGGACCAAAGCTCCTCCACTGTAAGAGATCGGGTTCATGACCACCTAAGGAATCTGAACATACATATAAGTTTGTGGGACCTTATGAAATGCATTATCCTGTGGTAATTGGCTGCTGAGACCCTGAGATGAGATCAGTTGGTCAAAGCCTGGTTCAATCTTCACATGGGTCATTCACTTAAGAGTTTATCTTGACAATCCTACTCAGAGTATTCTGTAATTCTCTAATTTGGTAGTTGCCAAACCACTCTCCATGATATTTGGAAAGTCATGTCATTCAGGTGAAATCCCAGCTGGATGGGAAAAGGGGAAACAATACACCTGCGTGGGAACTACTGACCCAACAGCCTCATTTCTATGTTTGGGTCATGGTATGGATCCTTCTAAAACTCAGAAGTACATGTGGGACAAGGAGATGATTCGAGACAGCCAGTACAGCTTCATCAAAGGCAAGTCCTGCTTGACCAAGTGGCACTGAACTACCCTACCAATGGAGAAAGAAAACTATAATTTATCTTTACTTCTGTAAAGAATTTTACAGACTTGCCTTTAACGTCCTTCTCTCTAAACTGAAGAGATGGATTTGGTAGGTGGACTGTTCAGTGGATGAGGAATTGTTTGGACAGCCATATCCTGAGGAAGCTGGTTAACAGTTCAACATCCAGGTAGACATACGTAGATATCCAGGTAGATATCAAGAGATATCTCTCAGAAAGTCTGTACTGGGACCAGTGCAGTTTCTCTGTGGAGACCCGGAGACCTGTCCCTAGGGCCACAATACCTCAACCAAGGAAAGGCAGAAACAGGCAAGGAAGAACACACCTCTAGATCATGGTGAGAAGTGCTTCCTTCCCATAGACTTTTGCAGGTGCATGGTAATGTCTGGAGTTTGATTGGTCTACACAGTTGTTCCACCCCTGTTCTACCCATTTAGCTTATTTGTATCCATCCTAAAATGTTTTCCCCTCTCTTGATCCCCAATTGGCTAAGTTTTGCTGCAGTGCTCCATCCCTGTGACCCCACTGGTTTCCCCGGATTGCTGCCCCTCCTCTGCACCACTTTTTCCTGTTCCCATTTGACCTTGATCCTCAGACCCACATCTTCTGTCCCATATTTAACCCTGTGCCCTTGACCCAGTTTTGTCTTTGTCCCTGGACCCTCTTTGAGACTCAATAAACTTTCCTTTGGATCTCCATTCAAAGTCACATCCTTCACCTCTTTCATCAGCCACTTTTCTTTTAAGTAAGTGTGTTCCAGGCTCCAAAAGCACAGGTCACTCACAGAGAGAGCCACTGAAGCACACTTTTTCAGTTTATTATCTTCAGCAAAGACGCAAACGTAAGCATCAAATGCACCTCAGCAAATATGCACATGACACGAGCTGAGTGGTGCTGTTAACACATCTGAAGAATGACATGCCATCCAGAGGGACCTGGACCCATAGGAATCTCATGAGGTTTAACAAGACCAAGTGCAAGGTGCTTCAACTGGGCTATGGAGACCCACGATACCAGCACAGTCTGTGGGATGAACAGATGGAGATCAGCCCTGTGAGAAGGACTTGGGGGTGCTGGTGGATGAGAGGCTGGACATGACCCAGCCATGGGCACTCCCAGCCCAGAAAGCCAAACGCGTCCTGTGCTGCATCCAAAGCAGCGTGGGCAGCAGGGGAGGGAGGGGATTCTGCTCCTCTGCTCTGCTCTGGTGGGACCCCAGCTGGAACCCTGCATCCAGCTCTGGGGTCCCAGCACAGGAAGGACATGCAACTGCTGGAGCAAATCCAGAGAAGGGACACAGGAATGATCCAAGGGCTGGAGTACCCCTCTTCTGAGGAAAGACCAAGAGAGCTGTGGCTGGAAGGCTCCAGGGTGATTTTATTGTGGCCTTTCAATAATTCAAGGGGTCTTGTAAGAAAGAGCTATTTAGTAGGGCCTGTTGCAATAGAACAACAGTTAATGGCTTTAAAAAAAAAGAGAATAGATTTATATCATAAGGAAGAATGTTTGGGGGTTTTTTTTGGGTTTTTTTGTTTTTTTTACAGTGAGGGTGGTGAAGTATGGAACAGGTTGCCCCAGGGGAAGTTGTCAATACCCTACCACTGAAAGTATCCAAAGCCAGGCTCGATGAAGCTTTGAGCTCCCTGTTTTAATGGAAGGTGTCCTTGCAAGCTTTCCAAGGAATCTCATGTCCTTCCCTGAATATCTTAAAGCACTCAGAGAAAGGTAACTTCCACTCAACCTATTTTTTGTGCTTTTTCTTCCCTACAGAGTAGTTGTCTATCACATATCCAGTGCTATTTCATGCAAGAATCTGACTTCTTCAGAGAAGAAACTGAACCACACAGCAATTTCTCTTCATCACACACAGCACTGCAACCAGAATCAGTGTCACAGACATTCTGTCAAACAACTCAACTCATATATACTTATTTCATCACACCATTTTAATTGTTTCAGAAAAATTTAAAACAGAGTGAATAATAACTATCTTTAATTTATTAAATTTAAAGAGGAGATTAGTCAACTTGTGTACTTTTCAAAATCAATTTTGGAATACCAGTGCCATTGAAACATTAGAAAATCTACTTTGTTTTCTAACTGCATGTGTCTGTCTTTCCAAATTTAGAAAATCACAGCTGCAACAAATATATATACACATTATGTATATACACATACTTGAGTCGCTTTGAGATAGCATTACCAATTAGGTTTGTACAGAGGTCCTTCTGGCTTTCTGAAACTCTTTGTGCCAAGAGGAAATTATAATTTTTATTGACATTAATAAACAAACAATGGGTTATGTTTAAAGCAAATTAGTGAACATGACACAGAGAAATGTAAAATCATGTTTGCACTTGCCAAGAGCTAATATGCTCTGCATTTGCAAAGTACATCAGTGTTTGACATGAGATGTTGGAGATGCATAGATCTACATCTCCAGGAAATCAGTTGATACCTTATATTCAAAACAATCATGTGCCTTAGTAATTTGTTGAATTGAAGCTTTACAACTTTTCACCCTCAACAGCACCACGGTAAAACTGATGAACTGCTTCAAAATGCAAAATTTTTAGAACATAAAAACCATAGTTCTCAAATGCAAAATGAGGAAATTTTAGCTGGAAAACTCAAAATATGTCAACAAATCCTGAATAAAATGAGCAATTCCTTTTCCCTCCTGAGTAGTCCCTCAGAGAGTTTCCTCAAAAACCTTAATTAAGAAAGGTTCACTCTTTACCACATAAGAGAGTTGTGTCCATCGAAGTGTTTCACTTTCATTTCTGAAGCTGAGATATAGCAATAAGCTTCAAAGTTTTGCTCTCTCAGTCAAGACAAAAATAACACATGCTAACGTCATACTTAAATATATCATGTCCCTAGTACAATCTTGACATATATTTATGTAAAAAACCCATGTACCTACTGGTATGATAACCTTTCATGCTTGCATTCTGTATGTGTCACAGAATTTGTCAGCACTGGGGGCTTTCCAGTTATTTTATTATTAAAGTGAATGGAAACGGAAACTTAAAAGGGCAAGCTCAACATAACTGTGGGCATAGTGATGCCTACGTTAACAGGAGATACTAAATATCTTCCAGAAGAAGCTATACGAAGTGCATTTTCCTATTCAGTACAATCTGCAGCAACAGAGTTTGATGATAAAATGTCATCCATCTGCATGCTTCTCTAAATGCTCCAATACCCTCCTGCATGTCAAACACCTTCTCTTCAAACTTTTAGCTTCTGTTGACACTTCATTAGCGAATATTTTGAAAATCTCCTTGACTTGAAATATATGAATTTTGAAACACAGAGTCTCTGGAAGGCTTTTAGCAATTCTCTCTTGGTTTTGGATATGAAGTTTATCTTGCATCTTTTAACTCTAGTTTTTGTACACTCAAGTAACATGAAAGCTCTCAAACGGCAATTCAATGAGCACTGGGAGCCTTCCAAGTCTCCTAAAAAATCATATACCGATGACAGGGCTGAACTAAGGACTTTTAAGGCCTCCAAAATCCATTCCTCTGCAAGGCCTTGGCATACAATTTTAGGCTGAGACATCAAATTCATTCAAACTCCCTACAGCAGAGCTAAGAAATCTTACAGTCTCTACTATGAATTTAAAAAGCATGTAGACTTTAGAAGGAAAAGATCTTACTTCAAGCAGGTAGGACACCTAAACCCATAATTGTGGGTATTAGCTCTCACCAGAAAATAAAAGATAAAAATTTAAAAATAAATTTTAAAAAATATATAAAAGCCCCCTTCTTTGACGGTCTGCTGCATTTCAATCCAATTCTAATTCGGATTTCATTATTTTCACACACATCAGCCTTGAATGTCATTGCTCATCTCAGAGCTCAGTGAAGTTGTAAGGAGTGCTCTCCTAGCAGCACAGTGTAGGTCAAGATGCTCACACCACACAACTGAGACCCTGTCTGCACTGATGTTCAGGACAGGAGTTGTGAGAATCCAGAACTCAGAGTTATGCAAAAGAGTCTAAAATTTTGATGCATCTGGTCCAGTACCAGTTTTCAACTCTCTGATAAACTTGCTGCAGTTTTTTCCAATGTCAAATAATTTCTGAAATTCTAATTTTAATTCTAACACATCATTACAGTAATTTCACGATTATAAGCCGCACCGAGTATAAGCCGCACCCCCGGGTGTTGGCAACTTTTTGTTCTTTTGTCCATATATA
>PYHW01009276.1:1086536-1109875 GCA_013186435.1 Turdus rufiventris
CTGCCTGCTCCCATGGCAGAGGCGGGGGACAGGAATGGAGCCACCCCTGCTCCTGTGGCAGCGGAGGGCAGGGACGCACCCTGCCTGCTCCTGCCGCGGCAGGCGGGGGCAGGAGTCCCCCGCTTACCCCACCGGCCGAGGCGATAGCAGCACGGGGTCCCCTCCTCTCTCCCTCGGGCTGTAGCAGAGGAGGGAAGGAGGAACCTCCCCCGCCCCCGGTGCTGCCCGCAGGGAGCCAGCTCCACCCATGGCACAACAGAGTAACAATTGGTAACAATCACAAAATGCTGGCTTTTACTGGCAGGTTGCTCGACTCGGCACCTCGGTTTCCACTTCAGGGGCTGGAAATGTCAGAAAATTATTCACATATTAGCCGCCCCTGAATGTAAGCCGCATTTCCAGTGTGGGAGTAAAATTTTAGTTAAAATGGTGCGGCTTATATTCATGAAAATACTGTAATTTACCAGAATTATTTTTCTTCTAATTCCACTGATATCCACCCAGCATCTCATTCATATAGGCTAGAAAAAGTGACTTGGGAGATGTTTTAACTTTCCCTTCTGTTTAGAAGACATGTGAATTCACTGAAATTTTAGGTGTAATTGAGATTATGCACCTGAGAATGGTCTGATGATTTTGAAGGCAGAGTTATAACAATAAAGTCTTACGATGTACAATGAAAATTCAACATATAAAATGTTCAAACCTATGAACACTTCCAATATTTTTAATTGGTTCTAATTCATCTGCTTTCTGCAAGACCTACTTTTACTCCAGCTCTGCTGGGACAAGTATCACCTGCTGACTCTTTATAATAAAACAGAGTTATGAGAGATATTTTCCAAAGAACTTCCCCCAGTAAAAACAGATTAAAAAAGTGACCTAATGACAGAAGAGGAAAACTGCACTTAGCTTATGTTTTTGTTAAATGCAAACACTTGGCAAAAGTGTCATAGAAACACATTTGAAACAGACAATATAGCAGATGCCAAGCTCAGCAAAACGAAAAAAAATACTGTCACAGTAATGACAAAAATCTCCCCAGCAAACCCTTAGCATATTGATATTTTCAAGAACATTGATACACATGTTTAGGTGATTAAACTGCTCTATTTTGTGTACCTTACAATACAGGTGATTCAGGATGAGAGATTTTCCAGACATGCCAGTTTCAATGTGCCAAAACAACTGTGAGTTTAGAAAGTCACCAAACATTAACGTATTTATCTATTTTTTGCTCAAATAAAAAAAATAAACAAGCCCCCTCCCCCAAAAAATCATGTGAATCATGACCACACTATATATTAACATAGTAATAGCATGAGAACACTATAAACTACCAAAATAATTTTCCTAAAAGTAATTTCAAAACTAATACAATCAAAAAGATTTCAAAAATATGTTGTTAAGAAAAACACAGATCTCCATCACAGGGACATGTATCCAAACCATTTTCATTTGATCTACCTAGCATGAAAAATCAAGTAAGTATGTCCTGCATCTATGTGATTTACTAGATCAAAATTTTCTTTCACATTGTTCATCTCCAGTTTTTGTTTTATGCTTTATCACATTAGAAAATGAATCACTTAAAATGTACTTTGTTTTTTCTCATTTTTATTACAAAGACTTTGGGGAGCAGTCAGCAGATGGAGAGAATAGGGAGCAGCTTATTTTACTGTCACTTGAAAGAATCTGAAAACAAAGGAGACATCAAAAGATGCCTTGGACCAAGTCATCAAAATTTGCTAGCATTCCATATACTAAAAGACTGGATCTTATGCAAAGTAGCCAGACCTTTCTTTGTTCCATGCAGGGAAATCATATAGTTAGTAGTCTGACAAGATAAATATCACAAAACAGAGGAGTATGCAGTAGCTACTGCCCTTTATACAAGTCTCCAATGAAAATACTGGTTTTAGCAAGAGTCAATGAGAAAAAGCTGCTATTTTTAGTCTCATTTTGCCATTTTTTCAATTAAAAAAATATATTTCCTATAAAATTGCAGAAAAACATCTAGCCTTCAAATCTGATTTCATAATTCTCTACCAGCACTATAGAAGTGTAGGATAATATTTCAGTGGATATAACAAGACGTTTGGCCCCTCTAAAGACTTCAGGTACACTGTATAAAGGTGGAATTTTCAAAGATACTCCATTTTAACTTAAAAGTTGCTGTTTAAAAAGACCTCTACTATTTTTCCATCCTCAAATGTCATTAAGACATTTAAGCAAGACTGGAAGAAAATCAGATTAGAAATAGAAATAGCTATTCACTTACATCACCTTTCCAAGGCACTATGAAGAAGGGACATGTTTTCAACCATCATTGCTCAGCCATGGAAACTCAGGCCACAGGTTTCATCCAAAAGTAAAACTCAAAAAAATCCCCACTACTGATTATGAAACCTGAGACCAAAAAAAAAAAAGGCAACTCTTTCCATGCTTGCAATAACAGTGATAGTAGATCAGCACTATGCTCTGCTGTAAGTTCCATCAGAAATTTAATATCTCAAATATCACAAGAAGTACCCTAACTCAGAAGCTCCTCAGCTATATTAAATTACATTTCAAAATCCCTCAAAACCATAACCTTTCCATAACAAAAACAAACCAAAGAAACAAAAAATTAAAAATTCCCATAGAAACCTTTTCCATTATTAAGCTTTAATCTGTGCTCAAAGATCAGTTTTTTTACAAGTCTAGAAAAGTCTGTCCCCATATATACCCAAGAATAGGGTTTACTACTTGGAGTGATGATGCCTGATACTTCAATCAGAGCCATCTTACTGCTATATGCAAAATGTAATTTTTCAAGACAGTGGATTAAGAGCCAGGATGCTGTGCAGCCTGTACCATGGAGAATGGTAAATGAGGAACAGCAGAAATACTCAGATCTAAAGTAAGGTAAAAGGCTCAGAGCTAGGATGCACACAGAGGGGGGGCCCTGTAGAGCTAGGTTTGATGCTTCTCTACAGCAGAAACAGAACACTGAAGATAGCAGCAACGTTGCTAGATTGCTAGCCAGATGTGTTACTGTGCAGTAAGAACTGTTCTCTGACCATTGAATCCTTCTCCCTCAATTGTGTCTCCAGGGCTCTGGCTCATATGACACAGAAAAGGGTTAGCAGCTACTTTGTCCTGCAGAGTAACCCACTGCCACAAGGTAACAACTGCCTGCCCTGCCGGTGGCAAAGGACAATCCTGATTTCAACAAAAATATCGTGCAGCTGGGGATAAGAACAAACCTGAAACACCTGCAAATTCAAATTACTAAGCTTCTTTTTATTTGACAACACTAGTATAATGGGCTTTTGTGAAGAATTATATATATGTACAGATGCTGAATTTCTGTACTTTTTCAAAGGTAACCAGAATATTCTCAGATACACTGTAGTTCATTGTGGGGTAAAACCACACTTTAATCTCTCTTCAATATTTACTAATTATATACATTTTCCTTTTGATTAAGTTGCTGGTTTGTTTTCATTAACAGTCAGACTCTTCTGCATGATCAAAAGAAAAAAATGTTACATTGAACAGCAGTCCTGTAACTGATCACCTGGTAGGGTGACCATGACTATTTCCAGACACCTCCTCAGCCTCTGTTAAGCCAATGACAGATTGCAGTTATTAACAGGTCAGTGAATAAATTAATTCCAGGGCACTGAAAATGATGTTCATGAAATGAAAAGTGGCCTTGCTGACATTGCATCACTATTTCTAGACAGTGTGCTTGAACACCAAATAAATCTCACAACTTGGATGAGTGCCAAAAACTAGTGACCTAGTTTCATTAGTGTGGGAAAAGACTAGCAATTGGTCCTAAGAGAGCAGATTACCAAAATAACTTCACACAAAAACATTCCATAAAGAATTTTCTTTCAATCAGACATTCTGCAATCTAACAAGTCACTGAAAAATCCTCTCTCCCTTGAAATGTCAGTCTGAGATCCATTAAATTCTAAAGTTAAAATGTATTTATATTACTCATGCTGACATTCCTATACAACATTTCGATTAAACAGAATAAATATTACCTTCTTTCCATCTCATTATCTCTTTCCATCTCATTCATAATAATTTAATACTGTTTTAAATCAAAATAGCTTTTGCATTTTCAGTGAAAAATGTAACACTTCAGGCTTAAACAAAAAGTTCTACTAATAAAAGTAAGTCTATTTTTAAGCACACAGTAATCTGCTCAGTAATCTTCCCTGATTAAAAATTCCTTGGCTTCTCTTCAAAAAACACACTGAGTATAGATGAGCTCAACAGCTGTCAACACAATTTTTAGGAACTTACCAAGTATTGTTGCGTCTATACTAGCCCCCATATATACACTCCAGCTGGTCCACCAGAGCCCCACTCCCCATCCTTCGCCTCCAGTAACATCTATATTGAGATGAAGACATTTTGAAGAAGGGAATCTTAATAACAACACAAAGTAAAAGATACTCCATCTTCTTTTCATCTTTCCAAAGCCTGTTGCTTTCTGTAAATTGCTTTCCATTCACTAATCCAGCAAAGTGCAGAAGGTAAACTGAAATACTGTAAGAAAACTATTACAGCACTGGTAAAAATCCCAGAACATTATTTCCTAAGTCAGACTTGAACATGACATAAGTAATGCAATGCAATTAATTTCACCTAGCAATCCCTGCTTACAAGTCCTTACTAACACATACCAATGACAAAACGGCAACTGTGTTCTCTGCATGCTATGAAGAGTGAGGGTCACTTGCACAATGACTTACACAAGAGGTCTAGAATTTAAAAGGCTGAAAAAATCCCTGATCATTTAATCTCCTCAAAATGGTGGGTTTTCTTTTATCCTCCAGTTTCCCTCCAGATTCATGGCTACTGAAAAAATCCTAAAGGGTCATCGTAGCTTTTGCAAGCTTAACTTCAGCAAATACCCGTGGCAGTGGAAATTTTGAGCAAATAATGTCATGAAGACTGGTGACTAAGTTTTGGAAGGACACACCCATCACTTAAATTTCAAAAATGCTGTAGGAGTATCTGGGAAAAAATAAACATAATAAAACCCCATACTAATTATTTTCTTAATAAATCATT
Source organism: Turdus rufiventris (assembly GCA_013186435.1). Taxonomy (NCBI): domain Eukaryota; kingdom Metazoa; phylum Chordata; class Aves; order Passeriformes; family Turdidae; genus Turdus; species Turdus rufiventris. Next base: position 1,091,616 of record PYHW01009276.1, read on the forward strand.
TATGTGACAGTATCAATAGAAAAGTTTTAGTATCTTATTTCTTTCTCCTCAGTTATTAAAAATTTTCATAGTCCTCATGTTTTTATCTCTAAACCATTTAGTTTATCTTTCAGTAACCTCCTGATATCTTTGACTCCTTTTTCTCTCCTACACCTTCTGTCTCTGTGTCTATGCACAATGCCCTTGTAGACTACCATCCCAGCTACATGTACAGCCTGTGGCAGTATCATAACTAGGTGTTGTCAACTGTAGACTTAAAAATAATAAAGGGCAGGCATGGGGACAGGAGGATGCACCACAGAAGCTGAGTCACTTTAAACCACTTAAAAGTAGCTTACAAGCTGTTTGATTCAAATTTATGGAAGTTGCTTATCTCAGCCATGAAAATCATGCAAGTCTTCTCTTCTACACATACTTTCATCTCACAATAAAATGCACGTTTGGCCACCACTTTTACAGGACTACTGAAAATGACCAAGTAATACGCAATATGATCATCTACATGAGTTTGCATCCAATGTACCATCTTCACCATTTTGTACTAAATTGTGTCTATTGTGGTACAGATTAACAAGCTTCTTAACACTACAAGGAGTATTTTCATCATCTGTTTTACACATCTCATTTAGTGACAAACCAAGAACTAAAAAAAGGATTCTATGTTTCTAAGGCTGGCAATGCAGAGAGATAGGCACTAAGTCTTCTAAAATTACCTAGATGAATAATCTTCCTTACTCCTTTTATTTTGTTGCATTCCGCTCACTGGTATGTTTCTCATACTGGTAATTTGGGAATAATATATCTCTGCTTGATTCTATACTAAAAGATAAACTTAGATTTTCCCCTCACCACCTCAAGGTTTTAGAAAATAAATTCCCAGTCCAGACTGAGTTGTTTATGCATTTTCATCTTCATTGATTATTTTAAAGTTAATAATTTCCTGTACTTCACCTGCCCATTTTTTCTACCTCTCTTAAAACTCCAAAGGAGTTGCTCCCCTTACCACTTTTGCTACCATTGAGACAGGAAGAATAGAGAAAAAGCTGCTTTTGTCAAATAAAGAGAGTAAGTGAAGTTGCAGGAAGAAATGACACTATAGAGACAATATTTAATCTCTGACAAAGAGCTGAAGTAACAATGAGGCTCTTTACAGAGAAACTTGGAAAGGTAGTTAGAAAAGGTAGATAACCTTAAAATTCAGAAATGCTGACTATGGAAGAGGCTGAGCCTAGAAATTTAAGCTATTTTGTTTTAGCCTATAGGCCACCAGAAGTAGCCAAGTATTTAATTCGTCCAATATTTACTTCCAAAATGTAATATTTTTTTTAATTTAAAAAGGGACTAAAACAACCAAACCACTAATTTTTAATAGACAATTTCATTCAATTCTGTTTTCCATACCCAGCAAGTTCTTATTTTTCTCATGCCCCATTTTTTCTCCAGAAACACCAGCTATTAGTACTTGGTCTTCCTTTGTTTTTGCATAAGCTTAGACATAAGATATTAAAAGAAAATAATTTTAAAAACTTCACATGGAAGTTGAAGTTTTGGAAGTTTCTACTATTACTTTTAGTGGACAAGAGAGCTTGACATAGACACTAGGTTCTGGTTTTAGGACATGCTTGTGGAACAAAAGAGTGGTCTTTTACGAAGTAAAAAAGGATGGTCTTGTACAAAGGCTAAAAAAATTAAAATTAAGTCCAAATTTTACACAAGGGGAAAATTATTTCATCAAAGGCATTAGTGAACTCTAATAGATCTGTATGAGTAAAACAGAAAACTCGTTTAACTGATTATGTGCAAGTCTGTACAGAGGTAATCTTTATATTTTAACTAGTTTTGAAAAAAATATGAAGTTCCTTATCTAGCACCATCTTACATCATTCTTTTCTCTATTTACTTTATTCTTCCTATGTCCTCTTCACTTCAGCACCCCAAGGGAATATAATCTACTTTGTACCTACGTTATGAAACCTACTGTGAATTCTATTCATATTGTTACAGTTGGCCTAGACCATAATTTCTACTCAGTGTCATACTATTCTAAATATGCAGTGAGAAAAACCAAGCTGCAAGAGCAAAGCTGGGGTTTGCTTTCTTTTCAAAGCTTCACTGCATAGTTCCCTGCAGTGCAGAGATGGTCTGGAAAAGATACAAACATGATAGTACAACCCATGCTCAGTGAAAGAGTACCTGAATGGAACTTAAGTCTACATTACTTAAGGAGGACGGAAGAAAACAAATAACTTGTTGGATTTTTTTCATTTTCTGGCTGTCATTCAAAAATGAGCAATACATTAACTTCACAATATAATTTTCCAACTCATGAAAGCCTTCTTATATACCCATGATAATTTGGAAAATAATTGATAACATTGCTCAGGTTGTAGCAATGAATTTTTGTAAAAACAGTACTCTGAAATTCAATCTTGATATGAAAAAACCAGAGGTTTTATTCTTCCAAGACATGACAAAAATCTAAGGAACATTCAATCACTGTTGGCTGGTAAAATTTGATTTCTTCATTGGTACATCATACTGACCTTAAAACTTCTAATCTCTGCTTTCCAAGATTAAGAAAATTCCCTGTCTCTGCCCTGCAGTTCCTCTAATGCTCAGCTTGGCTTCTGGGGCTTTCTTTTGCCCTTGTTTTACTTCCTTCTCCCTTTACAGCATCAGAGTAAAATTCTTAATTAAACACAGTACATTGCATATATAGCCTGGCTATTTAAGATATTGCAATTTTGCAAACACCTGACTGTTAATTCCACCTTCTAAACAAGACGTCTCCACAATTAGGTCATGAAGAACTGTTCTGCAATCTCTGCTAGCAAAATAAACCAGAATGTCAAAAGTGATCAATTTCTTACACTGAACTTGACATTTCAAATACTATTCTATACAACTGCAGTCATGTGGGACACACATGATACCCATGGATACTTCCTCTTTCTGTAGGAAATACTGCTTGAGTTTTTAATATGGATTTGGAAAGTGTTCTCTGGCTAGCAGGCCAGGGGGAAAGGTTACTCTGAGGATCCCTCTGCAAAGCTGAGTATTGGAGATACCTGCTTCATGAAGGTACAAGGAATAGTTCAGATGACACAGAGTTCTTTTTTCATACATTGCTACTACTTGGGAAGTATTCTATTTATAAAAATGAAGAAAATTTGTATATATAATTTGCAAAACATTAGTTTTATGTGTGGAGTTTTTGCAGTGTTAGTATTGCAAGATATTTTGCAGTTTTACCTCAACATCACCATTACAATTTATTAAAAGGCAAGGAAGAAAATGAGTCACTTGATGGCAATCAGCTTACTTTTATTTAAGAAAAGGAAACTGTGAGAACCACAATTCTTTTTAACTTACAGAAGCAGAACAAATTTACCCCCCTCTAGAAACATTCTATATACTGTGTTTAATTACTCTGAGGAAAACATGGATGTTAAGACACCTCTCTTCTATGCCATTGGCAGCTTCTTATGTCAGGCCATTTGTTAAATACATCCTATGAAACAAACATTAAAAATATTAAAATGTAAGTAGAGGTATTGAGACTTCAGATGGCTGGAGAAAAATAGATAAACACTATTAGAGTAACTAATGTAGGGGTTTTGCTGTATCAAATCATAATAGAATTGTTAAATGCTCAACACTATTAGTCACTATTAGTCCACAGTAAAAAAAAAAAAAAAAAAATAATGCTTTTCTTAACTGTCAAGAAGAAGAAAATGAATTTTCTTGGTTGATCCAGAGTAAATAAAAGTTCAAGCACAGTATGGATAAAATGCTGAAGATGCAGATTCAGAAGCTTATTTTAAACTGTCTTATACTATTATTTAATTTGTGTACTTCATAGTATTAAAACTCTGACACAGGACAGAGCTAAAGAAACAGGAGAACTAACAAGTCACAAAAGATATTATAGACTAACTGGAAAAAAAAACCCCAGATTCAGAGCTAACTTTTCACTTTGGGTTTTTTTCCCCCCAGTCAGTCAGTCTATTGTCTCAGGACTAAGAGTTGAACTTAAAACATTTTAAAAGACTCTTATACAGCTTTTCTAATGTAATGAAAAAAAAAAGTTCATGAAGAACTTGGGAGACTATATGAAAAAATTAAAGGAGAAGAAAAGAATAGGCTAGTGAGGTTAGGCATAAAGATGGACAAGAAAGGTACAGTATTACTCAGGTAAGAGGTAAAAAGTTACACAAAACAAGCTGATTTTTTCATTCCAAAATCTGTGATGATATACTATCAAGAAGCACCTATGCACAGAAAAACGACACTAAATGTGCAGAAGCTTTCAAATCCTACCTCAGACACTATCACAAACAGCAACACTTCAATTTTTCAGCTTTTATGAAATGTTATTTCTATTACCAACAATACTGAAATATAAAAATCTAAATAATATCCTAGTCCATTGTAATGTGCATTGGATTTCAACTTGAAATGTCTGACATTCAATTTAACCTTTACACTTGGCTGAATTGGACAACTACTGCTCTTAGCAAGAACATATTCTGTGTGAGTTTTTCACATGTGGAAATTCCTTTGACATATTTCTCATCCAAAATAGAAGACAATTTTGTAGCTTTAAAGTAAATACTGCCACAAAGACCATAGGGATGTTTATAAAAGCAAATAATTAATACTCTCATAGATAAGGAAAATAAACTATAAATACCTAAATTTACTTTACCTAAATTTACTTTTCATTCTTACACTGTTTTTCTTCCTATGCAAAAATCCCCAATATTTCAGTGTTCCTATCTCCTATTTTATAGTCTTGTAATTTGCAAGTACTGTAATTTCTCCAAATAGAATTTAAAGTCTAGAAGAACAGTCAAAACAATACTGTTACCAAAGTAATGGGAGAACACATAAATGCTCTAACTTAATCTCTTCCTTGTTCTACATTTTAAAGACAAAACCAGTCCAGTCTCCTACAGCTTGAAGCTTTGGTTTCACCTTTGGAAAATAGAGTTCAAAGTAACTTTTAGATGTAGAAAGAACAAAAAGCTTATTTATAAAGACTTTCTTAGAGAGTTAAAATAGTTTCTTTTTGTTTCCTTCCTTTTTTTTTTTTTTTGCCTTCTTCATAAAACATGCCTTTCAACAGAATGCTCTCAAGGAAAGCAGAATCCCAGGGATATATGCTTGGTTTTTATTTTAATAATGAACAGTAGAAGACAGTTTGGTAACAAAGTAGTGGGATTTTTGGGAGGAGCATGGAAGAATAAAGGCATGATGAAATTAAAGGGTGATGAAATTAACAAAGCCTTGCTAATTAAAATGCCTTTATAAACATAACAAACAAAAAAAAGAGTGACAGCTGTAAGAATGCAGGCCAATAGCCAGTTTTTATCTAGCAAGATCAAATTACCTTACATAGGCATATTAATTTTAATTTCAATGAGGTTTTGGGGGGTTTTTTTTTGTTTTTTGTGGGGTTTTGTTTGTTTGTTTGTTTGTTTGTTTGTTTTTGTGGAATCCTAATTGTAGTTCCCTGCAGTGCAGAGATGGTCTGGAGAAGATACAAATGTGATAGTACAACCCATGCTCAGTGAAAGAGTACCTGAATGGGGCTACCTATTAGAATGGCCATGGAATACCAATACCTAGCTTACACCTAAATCTTTTGTGGAAATAAATTGCATAAAGAAAATGGAAATTATTTTTTTATATATATGCCTGTCTTTTTTACCTCTTACTATCACAGAATTCTCCTTGTGGAACTAATATATCTCATTCTATTAACAGAACAGGAAGTTTAAGTATGTTCTTTACACGTGCTTTTATCTTCTTATAACAGATCTAATGCTGAGTGGTATATAAATAAAATACCAATAAATGAAAGCATATCTGGCAGAAAGGCATCATCTATCAATTGCAGGCTTAGTATAACATCCACTGTGAGAATCTAGAGATAAAAACCAAATTACATCACTAATTGAGATAATTTTAAAAGTTATAAAGTAGAAGAAAAAAATTCTCCAAAAGACAGTTTTTGGCCTAGGAGAAAGCTGTCACTGAAAAACATTTCCTTTACAAGTTGAGAGACATAAAAAACTACATTCAATTAATGACAGATATTTGCATTTTTTTAATGTCAGTTTGGGAAACAAAACAAAGAGAATTAACACTATTTTCTTGTGTAAAAAGACTCTGCCCACACTATTTTGAGTTCTGTACAGATACAGGATTACACCAAAAATAAGTTGTTTCAACAACTTTTTAACTAAGAGATCAAAAAATAGTAACTCCTTTTAGCAGTAAATAGTTTTGAGAAAGATCACTCTGACTGGTAACAAGAATCTCCTTAAACTGCAAAGCTAATGAAGTCTGGTTTCTCATGAAATAGTCTCATACAAACTCACTGGTGTCCACTGCGATACATATTACGACTGAAACATTATGTACAACTAAGACATGCACAACAACTTCTTCCTGAGCCCTTTCTTTCATGCCTAAGAACAGGTTAGTCTGTTCTGAAACTTTTTCATCTGAGGCCAATAAAATTTTCCCTTCATCTGGCCACCTACTTTTAATAAAATTCTAGGGACTGTTTGTTTTTGCAACTTCTACCCTGAAAACCACAAATTATACCACAATAGGCAGACAGTGAGTTCACAGTGAAGGAATCTGAGGAAAAGAGGGGATGAACAGACCCATACACACTCTGAAATACAATATAGCACGGAAGAAACCGTCTAAGAGATTCCTGGACTACGCGGAAGATAATTTCCTGACAGAGATGGTGAGTGAGCCAAGAGGCCAGGTGCTGTCCTGCTATTTATGAACAGAGAAGGATGATGTGCATAGGCAACCATGAAATTATTTTCAATTCTCAAAGCAGTAAAAAAGAACCTTAGCAGAATTGCCACCTCAGACTTCCAGAAGACAGATTTTTGCTTGTTTAGGAGACTAGTTGTTAGAGTCCCTTGGGAGGCAGTCCAGAAGGGCTAAGGCTTTCAGGAAGGCTGGACTTTCTTCAAGAAGAAAATTGTAAAGGCAGAGGAGCAGACCATCCCTATGTGGCAAAAGAAGATTCAATAGGAAAGAAGACCAGCCTGACTGAACAGAAAGTTTTGCTGAAATTCCATAAAAAGAGAAAAGACACTTGAGAGACAACCCCTTGCAATGCTTCAGGCTTGAGACAGAGTGGCTGGAAAGCTGCCTGACAGAAAAGGACCCAGGCTGCTGGTTGACAGCAGCTGAACATTAGCCAGATGCGCCCAGGTGGCCACAGCCAGTGGCATCCTGGTCTGTATCAGCAACAGTGTGGCCAGCAGGACCAGGGCAGTGACTGTCCCCCTAAACTTGGCACTGGTGAAGTCACACCTTGAATCATGTGTCCAGTTCCGATACCTATAGAAAAAACATTAAGGTGCTGGATCATATCAAGAGAAGGGCAATAGAGCCAGTGAAGGGAACAGCGTCTCATGAGGAACTGCTGAGGATTGTTAAGCCTGGAGAAAATGAAGCTCAAAGTAGATCTTATTGCTCTCTACAACTACCTGGAGGCTGAGGTCAATCCCTTTTACCAAGTAACAAATGCTTCAATTTGTACCAAAGCAGGTTTACCCTCAATATCAGGAAAAATGTCTTCACTGAAGGATTGTCAAGCACTGGAACAGGCTGTCCAGGGAAGTGGTTGAGTCACTCAAGTGGTGTAGATGTGACACTTAGCAACATGGTTTTGTGGTGAACTTGGCAGTGCTTATTTGACAGTTGGACTTAATGAGCTTGAAGGTCTTTTCCAACATAAATGATTCTATGACACATTTTTTGTGTTGGCATAAGCCCACCTGTGCAATGATATTGGCAGACTCTCCTTAGAAAAAAATCATCAATATTCATTCTCAGAGAACTTTCCCATCGCCAAGTTACCAAACTTTTCTCTCTGCTGCACATTTCCACTAGTTCTTTGAATCTTGCCTTCCTTCCTAGAAAGTGGGATGTACTTAAGAGGAAAAATAGAAAGCTTTTCTACTTTTCCTGGTTCACATTCTGGCATTTTAAGCTTTTTCGATACTGCAGAAAACTGGATTTAGATTTCCAAATGCAGAAGAATAATCCTGCTCCCTCACGTGAACAGCAGGTCTGTGAACATAGCTATTGTATAAAAGGAGGCACTTCTGTCATCCCGCTTGGTCTTGCCATGTAGTCTGCCATGGATGAATTTTCCGAGGAGGTTCGACCTGCTACAATACAGCATATTCTTATAAATGCCTACTTGGTCAAGACTCTCAGCTGACTTAGAAGGAGCAATTAATTTTGGTTAATTCAAATAACTGCTGCTCAAATTTAGCCTTTTGAAAGTTACAGTACATCTGTGCATATTTAAAACAAAAATGTCTTGCATCTAGGAAACGTGTTAAAACTGGTTGGCCAATAGACAGCACCTCACTCTGTCTTTTGATAATCACATTTCATTAAGAATGAATACGCCATAATATACAACAAGGTCCAAAATGTAACAGCTGACATGCCCTGGATCTATATTTTAATACTATTGAATTCTAGTAACAATCTTCTAACAAAGCTCTTTGATTATAAATTTCTGGTGTTTTAAAAAAAGCAAACCCTCAGAGTATAAATATGTTTTCCATATAGCCTCAAACACCCATTAATTATCACCTGAGTTAAAATTTTATATCTATCACATATTCCTGTCAGCTGACAGAGCAGAATAAAAACAGTAACTTGTTATGGTACAGAAACCTAATTCAAAGAAGAAACTGAGTTTGCCAGGAGATTTCAGGTGTACTAGATGGCAGCAGAAATCTATGTAGGCCTCTTAAGAGCTACAGCTCACTTTTCAGCTCTGCTCCACAGTTCTCTTTTGACACAGAGCAGCTTGAAATAAACCTCTCAGAAAATATTCCATTAACCCATGAAGCCTGTGGTTCAAGTGTGTATATCTGGCTTCTCTACCTAAATGACAGCTGCAAAATTCCTTCACTAACTCTTCACTTTCTGATGACAAAAAGCACGATCAGTTATTATTTGGATGACAAGAAGTAATGATAGTTGAAACAATGTTATTGCTCAACAGGACAGGTTGTGATTAGTTCAAATGCATTCAACAAAAACAGTTCTCAGAAAGGCTGATAGGAATAGGGAAAAATTCATTAATGAACATATCCCAAAATATTGGGGTAAATGAAAAATCAGTGTAACAAGTTTAAATCAGTCACATTTCCAAGGAACTGAAGACACACCTGACTCATTATTTTAGGATGAGAAAAAAACAAAACAAACAAACAAACAAACAAAACCCCAACTTTTCAAACCCCAGTCTTTGAACAGCAGTAATATATTCTGAAACTTATAATGAGTCAGTTAACTGGCATTTTAAGGTAAGAGCACAGAAGTTTGAAACTTCTATAATTAACTGAAGACAAGGAAAAGAGACAATTTTAAAAGGTTGAATATAGAGAATATATGGAGAATTTGAGCTGAATTTCTTGAACTGGAAAGTGTGTTTCCTACAGAAATTACTTTCCTACAGAATTATTTAGGAGAGTAGGAAGTGGAAGGACAAAGAACAAAAACCAACAACAAATGTATACAGCATAAATTTCTGTCTTTTTCTTCACTGGGACTTATTGCCAAGGAATATTATTTCATGACAACATCACTACCATAGATACATCTTTGAAATCATCTGCATTATTATCTTTGTCCACCACTAAAAAGAAATCAGACATCAATCATAACTGTTTGCCTTATGCAAAATGTAGCTCTGACCACAGAAAGTGTTCATTGAAATCACATCTCAACAATAACCAAAATAATACAGCAACTGAAATTGTACAATAATTGTCCAGATTAGTCATAGGATGGGACAGTTTTACACACCAAGTTCATACCACTACTCCCATTATGGTTCTTTTTACTATTGTTTTTTAATGTGACTTGCAATAGTATCCATTAGAATTGGATATAGTGTTTTCAAAATAGGTTCTACCCATTAGAAAGAAAACAGGAGCAAAGAAACAGTATAAAGTTCCAAGAACTCCCAGAAATTAAGGCAAAAAATCACAGGGATGCACTTTTTCCCCAGTTTTTGCCCTTTTCCCAGTGCAACAAATATCTTAATTTAAGTAGCAATGACTTATACATAAAATAAAACGAAAAGGTTTCATAACAACTCCTTCAAAATTATTTATTACATAACTTTCATTCACCTTGACTTTACAAAAAGCACATCAACTGGCTTTCCAAATACAAAAGTTTCTGACTCAAAAAATCTTGGCAAGGTAACAGATTTATCCATTGCTATAGTTTCAGTTCTTAAACTCTTTACAACCAATATATAAGCAGACTGAAAACCGTATTTGAATCCTAAAGTACCAAATGTTATGTAAAAGTGGATCTTAATTCAAATGATTGCTTTTTTACACTGACAGCTAATCCTTTTTCCTTGCTTGACCCTTAGCAAAGCTATTCAGCCTTCAGATCAAGACATTAAATGTCATTTACAGAATCATTTCATATTGACTTAGTTAATGAAGACTTTGTTTAAAAACATAATATACAGGTGACTGTCCCTGAAAATAAGAAATACACTATTTAATATTGGTAAATAATACAAGCAATAAGCTGTAACACATGCTAAAATACTTAATAGAAATATAAAAATTAGTAGAAATCCACCAACAATTCAAAATCTAATACTAAGCATGTATGTTATTTAGTTATCTGTGGTAGCAAAAGCAAAACATTCATACCTGCACCTGGAATGATCGCCAGCTTTGTTTCAACTAGGCCCATTTTAGCAGAAGATGCTAAAAAGCAGAATATAAACAAGATCTTACTATAGAAAGAAAAATATCTATGAAAAATACATAATGAGGACCTAGAAGTTTGCTAATATATTAAATTTTCTTCAAAAAGAACAATAAATCACTTTTTAATGCATGTATTTATTAAAAAGACTTCAAATAGATTCAACTGATCTGCTTTTTGTGAAAAATCCAACTATTTCCATCAAGGTAAATTCGGTACTTTATTAATTTTTACATAGCAAGTAATCAATTACAGTGAGCAAAAGAGACTTGCTTCCAAATGGAAAGCACTAAAAGGAAACAGCTGTTAATGTTTCCTTCCTAATGTTAACATCTTAGAATGGGGTAGAATTCCATATCTGATTATTTGAATTCTTTACTGAACATAATATTCTTGAAGGTCAAATAACTTTATAAATCCTAAGTTACTTGCAATTGCTCAGGACCAAGCATCCATTTACTTTCCATCAATAGGTTTACAGTTCTGACAGTTTATTAGTTCAAGGTTCCTCTTTTAAACAAGTGTTGTCACTTTCATAATTTAATTTCTTATGTAATAATACACTCACTAGAAATTTTTGTTCTTTCCCTGTACCCAGTTTAGATAAAATCAAATCTCCATCTAGAGAATTACAAATGCACAAGGCAAAAACAAAAAATAAATTACATGACCCTTCTGGCAAAACTGATAAAATTAGGGTCAGAAGAATCAAATAAATGTTTAACAAAACAATCCAACTAAAAGGTTTAAGTTGTTTAGCAAGTACTTAGACAAGTTTCTGCTGAAGTCCTTTAAAATAATGGTTATAAACAATGTCAAATACAACTTTTTATAAAACTGTTGCCAACAGAAGGATTAGTCAAGCCAGCTGTAACACTAATAACCCTATACTCCATAGCAGTATTCAGACCTACCTGCCACCCGTATATCACAGGCTAATGCAAGTTCTAGGCCACCACCTAAGGCAGTTCCATCTATTGCAGCAATAGTAGGTACAGGCAGATTAGCTGAAAAAAGAAAGTACCAATTAACACCAACCTCATTAAGAACACCTCTGGAATGTGATTTCATTACATTTTGCTTATTCTACAGTCATAGTATGGGAAAAAAGTTTCATAAAATACACTGTGACTAAAAATTGATCAGCAACACTTTGGCAAAAAAAATTTACTCTCCCTAACCCTCTGTGGCTGAGCAAGTTTGCATGACTTTCTCTGGCTTCTGCTCACTTTTGACAAAAATCTGAAAAGTAAACTTCAAGAATACAGATAGCAGAGCTAGACAAAGCAGCTATACAAACAGTCCCAGATGAAAGAGGTGTATGTATGTATGTATGACATGCCTGTAATGCTTTCAGAGCTAGAATGTCTTTGTGTCTTTGCATTCTCAGACCACCACTGACAATAGTGGCCATTACTATTGCCCCTTTTTTTCCTGTAAAGTAGAAGCTAACAGCTTAATAGAGATAGGAAAGTCTTCAGATTGACAAAGATGCACATGCTACCAGGACGCATGACAGATAGCAGGGCTCCAGAGGTCTCTGCGACCACGGTATTGTTTGTATATAATTTATCATCAGTGTTCTGACACACAGAGTCATTTAAATGATCAGCTTCAAGCACTGCTTTTCACCTTCTCTTCATCCCTCTTTACCACAAACTCAAAGTTTGATGAAAAACGCATTCCCATTTCAGAAATAAACTTGTATATTACAGCTATAATTACAGTAATTTCACGATTATAAGCCGCACCATTTTGACTATAGTTTTGGTCTGTACCCGCAAGTGCGGCCTGTAATCCAGAGCAGCTAATATATATAAACAATGTTCTAAAAGTTGCCAACCAGAAGTGAGAGCCTGCGGCAGTCCCAAGCCAAGCTGGAGGCCGGCTGGCCCTGGCAGAGGCGGGAAAGCCTGGCCAAGCCCGGGCCAGCAGCACAGGGAAGCCCAGCTGCGTAGGGAAGCCCAGCAGAACCGGGGCCAGCAGTGCGGGGAAGCCCGGCAGAACCAGGGCCAGCAGCACAGGGGAGCCTGACGACGCGGGGAAGCCTGGCAGAACTGGGGCTAGCAGCGTGGGGGAGCCCGGTGGCGTGGGGAAGCACAGCAGAAGCGGGAAGCCCGGCAGCATGAGGGAGCCCAGCAGAACCAGGGCCAGCAGTGCAGGGGAGCCCAGCAGAAGCGGGGCCAGCAGCGCCGGGCCAGGGCAAGCAAACACGGCGGCGGCAGTGCAGGCAACAAGGAGGGGGGTGGGGGGGAGGGAGGGCGAGTGAGCCTGGCAGTGGTGGCGGCAGCACCGCCCAAGCAGCACCACTGAGCTGTAGTGCCAAGCTGGGCCACCTGGCCCCATCAGCAGCTGTGAGCGGGCTGAGCCTGCCTGGCCCTGAGCCGAGCCAGTAAACCCCACTATCCCGCGATTCTGTTACTAATTGGCAAATTTGTGAAAGTTGCACACGGATCCTCACTACGAACAAAAGTGCAGCTAATAATCCGTTGCAGCTTATATATGGACAAGGACCTAAATGTTGCCGACACTCCAGAAATGTGTGCGGCTTGTAATCGTGAAATTGCTGTATGTTTAATGTAAGAGTTACCACAAGCTATGCCTTTTAAAATATACTCAAACAGTAGTCCAGTAGTACAATGATGCTACTAAAGTTTCTAAGATGGTCAAAAGCAATTCATTAGCTGGACACTTGGGTGTATAGCTTGTTGAAATGTTAAACCAGCTCTTGACAGCAACAGCTTTTTCTGCAGATGTTAAAAAAATATTTTCTTTGTTTTAATGTTTCAAGTAATTGAATGATTAGTTCATTCAGTCTTAGCTGGAAATAGAGAAGAAAAAACTATTCTGTCAACATATAAATGCAAATGATGCATGAAAGACTTTAAAAGACTTATTTCCTTTTACAATATAGAAGGGCAATATGACAAAAATTATTAATTTAATGTATTAATTAGAACTTTTCCTAGTGAACTAGCTAATTCTAAATTAGAAAATGTGCTGCCTAGCTTACCTTTTTCCTGACAGATAAACTTCAGATAGCTTCATTTAACAAAATAGTCAAATAAATATTGGTATACATCAGCATGACAATTATTATACAAGCCTGTAGTCTCTCACTGGCTAACATACAAAATATGTAATTAAACAAAGGTTATTTTAGCTGCAAATTGATCTGCTTTCATGATTAACAACTAATGAAAATCCAATTGTCTTTAAAAGAAGAAAAAAAACTTAGCAATACTTTTCAAGATTCTAACAGATGCTGTGAAACAAAGTCCTTGGGCTGCTGGTTTAGATCATGATTCATAGTGATTATCTAAATCAACTTCAGTGCCAAAAGAGGCTAGTGATTACTGTTTGCAAGAGCTCTTTCAGTGACTTAAAAGAGCTCAAGGTATCCATTATACCTGCCATCCGCCACAGAAGGCATAGGAGACAGAGGAATAGTAGAAAAATCTCTTCCTCTGTTTACTTTTTCTTAGTTGTATGGAAAGGCAACTCTCATTTCCAGCAGGGCCCAGTTGCTGACAGAAACTTATAACCCTGTCAACACAACCAATTTGCCAAACAGTCTTGCAATTTTGCTAGCTGACACAGCTTGCCTTTCTCTTAAAGAAGTATGCCTTTTCCATGGGTAAATAAAAAATAGTTTGCCCAAATATGAAGGCAGGGTCATTGTTAACTGCAGTTCCCAGCAGTTACCGCCTGTATGAATGTTCCATTTATCAGAGACTAGCAAACAGTATCTTGAGAACTATTTGCATGGCTTTTGCAGTACTCCAAGGCAGAATACTTTCCTAAGATAAGCAATATCCAGAATTAGCTATGGTGCAATTCAAGTAGACTATTACACATAGAAATGGAAGTTACTGAATGAGTATTATAAAACAGCTTGGTTTCAAGAATTACAGCCAACATTCCTATTACATAATAAAAAAAACTCAAACATAATTCAAGGTATAAAAAGAAGCTTGATAATGCATGTTAGAATCACCACTTCCCAAGGATATTAATTTGAAAGGATCACCTGACATTAGATTTGACAATGAATGAAAAAGCAAAAAACAAATTCACTGCAATAGGTTTGTGCGTATCTATTGAACAAATTTAAGAAATTAATCCTTTTAACATGTTCTTGTGAAGCATCAGAAAAAGTAGTTCAGAAAGATGTTAGTAATCACTTGGGATTGTAAACTAGTTTCTATGCTACTAGACCTTGTTAATAGGGGTAAAGCTTCTGGGACTATTAGTATTTTGGAGCATAAGAGACACCTGATCACATTTATCTGCATGATTTTAATATACAACTGCCAAAACTGTTGAGCCCATAACAAAAATAGAGATGAGGTTTGACTAATAATGCCCTGCAGGCTTAATTGAGCTGTATGCACTCAAATTTTAGGAACAATAAATTACACATATAGACAGGTCAATCTCCACAATGACTCTACATGACAAGGCTCATTTGCTATGAGTGATAAAAAAAATATTTAAAGCTTTGCCAAGAGGTCTAGTGATTTTATACTTTAACATTCCACATTTTTGTCCCAGTTCAAAGAACAAGTCATAAATTTCAGGCAATTTTTGTACTACTACTTGTTAGTGCTAAATTCTAGATGTGATATAGGTTTTTCAGGGTGCAATCATGAGCTGCATAGTGAAATAAAAAAGGAGTTTAAGATATATATAAAAGAAACAGATGAGATAAACTAAATGAGACAGCATAACACAGAGATAAGAGTACACCATGTATATATAAAGATTAATGTTGTTAGAAGTATTGAAAAGCTCTAAGTAATGAGCAGGATTAAACTTTAGCTAGAGAATTTAACTGAGTTACCATAATACATCAAAGTGTGGAATATAATGGACACTAAATAATAAGGTAGTTCAAATAATTAATTCAGAAAGGATTACTTCACTCGTCTATTCTAAAGTAGAACTTGCTGCTATTTCTATAAACCGTAAGTAACAGTTTTATTCTGCACATAAAACATGTCCCAAGCAAATGCCAATAGTCACATCCTAATGTAACATCAATGCTTAAATACATTTCAGAAAAATAAGGTTCTAAGTACTATGCAGAAAAAGTTTATTTCAGTTTATGTTATGTCAGCAACAGAACCACACATAAGACAAAAACATGTCCCTATATTCAAGATCACAGAAGCAGAGACTTCTAGCTGAAGAGAAGACCAATGTGAATAAGCAGATCAAAATACATTTTATGTATTAAGTTGTTTGAGGAACAATCTCTTAGCACAGAAGCTGACAAAACCTGTAAAAAAAGGATGTTTACTGGTCATTCAAGACATAATACAGGTAGAGTGACCAACAGGTAAATGGAAGAACTTCAAAAAGAGAAAATAAACTTAGTAAAATTATATAGCTAAACTAAACCCCTAAACAGTTAAAACAAAATAGAAAATATAATATATACCAATACAAAGAAATGGACCTGCTTCCTAGTCTGCAGTAACTGTGAACCTACAGCTCAACTTCAGGAATACATCCCTGGTAAATAGACATGTCACATGTAGTTTTAGATTAGGCAGCATCTTGAAGTCTTGGGATACCACCTGCTCTCCTGTGACTCCTCATTACTGAAAGATGTAGAATAGAGTAAGTAAACTGTCCACAGTTATGCCATGTGTACAGAATTTCACAGGGGGAGCACTTTGCAATTAAGCATATAAAAACACATGCAATGTGTTGGAAGTAATTTCAAAGAATAACAATTGTTCTGAGGTAGGTAATTGTTATTTCATCTTCAAGTGACTTTCCACATGATGTCTAACTGGTGACTAACAAGGGATTTCCTTTCTGCTTAGAGGCCATGATATGACCATCAACAGGCCAGCATATGAATACACGCACCTGGTCTGGAGGACTTGACCACTAAATAGTTTTTCAGATGTGTGCCATAACACCCACATAGCTGATTCACACTATTGTGGATACTGACGTTCCCCAAATAGAAAGCAGAAACTGGCCTGGATTCTACTGACCTGAATCATAAATGACTATTTAGTCTTCTGACTAATTTATTAAGAAAGTTCTTATAAAATTACAGATAAGTAAGATAATAGCTAGGAGGAAATTCAATTACATGTGACATTGTCTTAAGTAGCCATTTTTTATTCCTGCACAACTTCAACTCCTCAGTTTCTCATTATTGACAAAAAATAAATGGCCTGATCAACAAGGAAAAGCCTACTTTCCACAGTTAGCAAGGAAGAAGGAAGTATGAAGAATGAATACATATTGTATAACCAAAATGGCAACAATTTACATATGAAAGTAGCCTTGTTTTTATGAAACATCATACACAGTAGATTTCACATCACAGGCAAAATACTACTTTCTTTAGCTGGTGTCCAATTACTCAAAGGAGGACCTATTACTAATGCTAATCCCCTACTGTGAGTTCCTGAAACAGGCAGAGGAACAAGAACACGGAATATCCAGAATTCCAGACTTTGTGATTTGTGTTCCTGATCAACCTGCATGAACTTTCCAAAACCTTGTAGGAGTCTTCTCCTTGCTTGCTAAACAAATTTATACATGTAAGATTTACTGTAAGCAACCGTACCACATACTTACATAAATGGAAAAAAAAAATTCCTGAGCTAGAGACAAGATTTTGAGATTCAGACTATTGAAGTGCCAATGAAGTGTATGAGAATCACCCATTTGTAGCTTGGCAGCTGTTACAATCAACCTGAAGAATACCTGCAGTACACCCTTCTTTTAGCTAAGAAGTAGGGGCCATCATAAAGAACTGAAATCCAGTATAGAATTCAGTTTCTCTAAAAGGTCTGCTATGTTACAGAGTAATATGTCATGATTCCCATGAGTCAGAAAAGAAAATCACATGAAAGCCGTAACAACTGAAAAATTCTAAAGAGTCCCTTACATATAATAAACTTCTATTTTTGAAGTACAGTAATTTCACGACTATAAGGCGCACCTTAAAGCCTAAAATTTTGATCAACACCTGGAAGTGTGCCTTATAATCTGGTGCGCCTTATATATGGACAAAGTTCGGAAATTCGCCGACAACCTGGAACTGTGAGCTGCAAGCTGCGAGCCACGTGGAGCCATGCGGAGCACCATGCTGTGCAGAGCCGAGCCGAGCTGCACGCCACACCGTGCCGAGCCAAGCCATATGGAGCCACGTGCTGAGCCTCACCAAGCCGAGCTGTGTGGAACCACGCGGAGTTGCATGCCGTGCCGCATTGAGTCGCATGGAGCCATGCGCTGCACTGAGCTGAGCTGCGCGGAGCTGCAAGCTGCAAGCCACGCGGAGCCGCGAGCCGCACTGAGCCAAGCCGAGCTGAGGTGAGAAGAGTTGAGCCGTGTGCCACGCTGCACAGAGCTGCGTGCTGTGCCGAGCTGGAAGTAGCTCGGCACCAGGGTGGGTTGGCGTGGCACTTGGGGGGCTCTGCTGCTCA